>JAPYYS010001500.1:0-31432 GCA_030522525.1 Campopleginae sp. 14b
CCCATTCATCTTGTCAACAATTAACGCCGCGTTATACATCATAGCAATAGGCGCGAATACTTTGCATCTTTAAATCGCTTTTTCATTCAGATAAATATAATTGTATCGATACTCAATAATAATGATGATAACCTTCGTAATAATAATCGTAATATACATATATATATGCATACACACATATACATATATATATGGATATAATATTTTATATACATTTCGAGTTTGAGTTTTTATTATTATATTTTCGTTCAACTCGATCATTACAATTTTACGATATTTCATCTCGCCTCATTTTTTCCCTCACACTCTCATCGATCATCGTTTTTTCGTATTCATATTTTTAATCCGTTATAGTAATAACACGTAGAAATTGTTTTTGGTAACTTAAAAAGTGGGCAACCGTTTTAAAGTCACGAGGTTCCTATGATATTCATAACCGTACATATGATATAAATAATAACGATAATAATAATGATGGTAATAATAATTATCGATTTATGGTAAGAATTTTGTCACTTTGATGAAAAAATAAAGAAAAACAAAAAAAAATTCAATTTTTGTCAAGATTCTTTCGATCGGGTTCATTGTACAAAATTCTCAATTGAAATATTCACGAATACGAAACAGTCGAGTCAGGAAATCATGGGCTTGTCACGCGGATCCTCATTTTTTTCTTGTTTCTCGAAATCTTACCCCGGAGATGAAAGTTTTTTGGGATGAGGAATTGGGTCGAATTCGTGAGGGTCTGTGCTTCGGAAAATCAATTTTTTCTTCGTATTTTTTTCTGATTCAATGAACCTCGATGAAAAATGACAGTAGCGACGGCGATAATGAACGTGCTGAAGGTCGACGTGCGATCGAAAGTGATGCAAATCCTTCCTTCCAAGTTCCTTTGTCGTTAATTATAATTTTAATACGTAATTTATAAATAATATCGATCAAACATATTTGTCAACGTGACTATCGTTACTTTTTTTTTTTCATTATTATTACCAGCATCGTTATTATTGTTATTATTGGTAAAGGGATATTATAGATTTACATATTTTAATGTGTAGTAAACAAACAGATCTGTCACACTGATGATAGAGAAAGAGAGATTTTTGAATATTTATCGTGAAATAAATTCGCAAGATATTTGGTCATCAAGGACCCTGAAAAGTGGTGTGTACAGACGAATATATAAATCGACCTTTCGGATCTATAATATATATGTAATAATTCTCCCACACGATCAACAATTAGCGTCTCATTGAAAAACGCTAATACTTCATTAAATATCTAACATGAATATTCACATATATATATATATATATATTTTTTTAAATTTTTATTCATGTATTTATATATACATATATATGGATATTCATTTTTCGCTTTACTACGACGTTTCAACACGGTGATGTAGGCTTGATATGATCGGTGTTGTACCGCTCGATTAATTATTTCAATCAACCCTCATATATACGCTCACTAATCTCCTATTTATTTTTCTATTATTTTTCCTCTCGCTTCCTCCTCCCTCAACTTTTCATTATACAATTTTATTTATATCCTATTTGTATGATTTATTTCTTTCAATATATCGCGATTAGGGGTTTTCGTGGTTGTTGTGGTTGTTGTTGTTGTTGTTTTTCTCTCTCTTTGATTCAATTTATTCTTTGATCCTATCACTATAACATTAATTACTCAACTGACGAGACTTCCGCCTCTTTTTCCTTACGTCATCGCTGTCTGCGGAATCGCACTCTCTGACCTCCCGATTCCACTTTTTCGCTCTTCTCCTTAATCAAAACTACGGAATTATCTTTTTCATTCTTTTCAACTCTTCTCCCTATTTTTTATTCTCACATACACTCACTCACGCGTACACGCACACGCGTTATACGAATTTGGGACTGCTTTTCTATTTTAGAGTCTTGGAGGTGAAGAAAGCTTTCGAGCTTTTTTTTTTCATTTTTGAATCAGTTTCTTTTCAAGAATTTCATGGATCCATGAAGAAGAACGAACTTTGTGTGTTGCCAGTGGTTTTCTTTCTTCTCATTGTTACACGCGAGGAAAGGCTTTTTTGTTGTTGTTTCTCTTGAGATTTGAAGGAAAAATTCCATTAGTTTTGGTTGGAATTTTGCATGGGCGTGTAGTTTATTATTTAGAATTTATATACAAAAAGCTTGTGCGATAATAGCCGTGATTTTGGTTTGTTTTTTTGTTCTTGGCTCGATGCCACCAATGCTAATGTTGAAATGAGAAAAATGCATGATAAATATTGTGTTGGTTCGCGGAATGAAAATACCTGGCGAACGAGAAGACTTTACAAAGTGTGGGAATGATTCTCATGATAATTGATTTTTTTCTTTGCGTTTGTTTGTGTTTGTTTTTTGGTACTTTTTAAAAGCTGAAGAAACGTGGAAAAATAGTGTATCGTATTTACACACAAAGTTGGCGAGACCATAAACAATCGGTTTTCCAATCACGCAACAATCTTTTTATAACTTGAAACTCTTTCTAACTCCGTGGTTTCAATGTTGCCTCGGGGCTCGTAGTCCGAGAATGCCGGAGATGCTAACTTTTGGCTCGAACTCGATTCAAGGAGTTGTGGCTTGTCATTTTTTTTTTCATTGATTAATTAACGGAGAAAAAGTTTGAGAAAAATTCAGTTCAGAGTGAAAGAAATTTTTTCCAAGTGCTTCGAGTTATTTTATCCTCTCCGTTAATAATTATTTCTCCTCCTCAATGAGACGTCGATCCTCCGGAGTCAACATTTGTCGCTGGCATTCAGTATTTTTTTTTTTTTTTTTTCCAATTTTTATTCATCGATAATTCATGGGAAATGTTTCGTGAGGAGAAATAAAAATTAGCCGAGTTTACTGCGCGGTTAACGACGTTTAGATGATGCGTTTGTTAAACGATCGACGAACGGTCATTTTATTGTCAATTTTAAAACGATTCAGCACCTTTCAGTCCACGGTTATTCACGCGCGAGTAAAAAAAAAAAGGAAAAACATAGAAAAAAAACGAAAAAGTAAAATGCCCTCAGATTTTTCGTAGTTTTTCGCTGCACTTTTATTCTCATTTCTTTCTACTTTTCTTATTTACTTAAGCCTCCTATTTCGTAATGACCTCTCCAAGCTTTCCAGCGATTCACTATTTTCTCTTTCCCTCGCGCTCCACCTTTTTATTGTTTTATTCGTTTTTTAAATACTATTTAAATATTGCTTAGTATATATCACTCATCATTTTTCTTTCATCGTTTCCTTCTCATTCATTTACATCGTATTATCGTTATTAATCATATTGTACATAGTTTTATGACCATTCTTTTCTTTTGGACCCGTGACGAGAAATCCAATGTTATAAATATTTTACAAGAACAATCGCTTCCTCTTCCTCTCCCTCCCTCCGTCTCATTTACGTTTATCCCTTTTTCCTCCATTAACATTCACCGAAACACCATCCTTGTTATTATTTGCTAATTAATACGCTCACTCACGCATACACACCGAAGAATGCGAAGAAGAAAATTAGCACACATTCGCTTTGGCTCTATTTATCCAGGACTGTTGTAAATTCAATGTAAACTCGTTTATTGTAGATTGATAAAAACGCTGATTGCGCATGTCGTTCAATTGATTTTATTCTTTGGTTTTGGTAAATACGATTCTTGAAGATTGTCAGGAAATCGGTGAAAAGTTTAAAAGAATTCTATCGATGTTTAATATTTTCAAATAAATTTTTGGTTATTTTTAAAAGTGATAAATCAACTCGAGTCAAATTCAATTTATCAAAATAATTGGACAAGGAATAAAACTCTTTTTTCGATTTCCCAAATATCTTTTCTAAACATAATTTCAATCAGTTTTTTTCGGAATTGATTGAAAAACTGATATGGTCTCTAAATAAAATTGATGAAAAGTTGAAACCACGTTACGAATTCCACTTGATGCTCCTGTTGGTTATTCGCTGACCAATTTTTTTTTCGACTTTTTCTTTCGATCGCTATGACGATTTTTTTTTTTGGCTCGTTCGTTATTTTCGTTTATTTTTGCTGTTTGTGGTCGAGGGAAAAGTTTAAGTGACAAAAGTCAACGTCTCAGAATTGTTCGACCGATTTTGGGAACGAGATTTTTTTTTTTCTTTCTCATCTCGAAAGATGGAAAATTCGTCAGCGTCTTCTTTGCCTTACCATCGAGCTGTTTAGGGAGAGAATGAGATTGAGATTTATTGGCAATTTCGACGAAATTATTCACGATTTTTTTTTTTTTTTTTTTTTTTTTTTTTTTTTTTTTTTTTTTTTTTTTGTTCTCTATTTTTTTTGTTTTTCGGGGGTCATCGATTTTATTTATTTTTCGGTGGTTTTCATTTGATTTTGAATTTATTTACCCCTCGTTGTTGGCGTGTCCATTTTGATGATCCGGATTTCTGTCCTTCTCGGTCTCAGTTTCCATCTCGCAATCGTTCTCCAGATTGTAATCTTCATCCATCGCCAGAGGTGGTTCCAAAATTTTGGTCAACATGCTTGTCGAAATGGTCGAACTCGAATCGTCCGATTCTTCGGATTGTTCGATGCTCTCCTTGTCCTAATTTCATTGATCGGATGCAACGGATTATTTATGCGAATAATAAAAGAATATTCAGTTTTGCAATTTTTTGAGTTTTTTTTTCTTCGAACAATGACAGCTGGTCATAGTTTATTTTGAAATATTAATCTCTTGTCTAATCTGTACCTCCTGTTTGAGTTTTTCCAAAAGTCGAGCCTTTTCGTCTCGCAGTTTATCCGCCTGGTCGATTTGCATTGAGGTTTTGAGGCCGGAAAGCTCCAGGAGAGCTAGATGAGCATCTTTCTCAGAAAGGGCAGCTCGCAAAGCTTCACGCCTGTCATATGATCGATTTTTATTTATTAACATGAAGAAATAAAAAATTTTGACATATAATTTTTTCGTTTATACATTTTTTTCAATCGAATTGTTATTTCATGGATGCGAGTGAGTAAAAAGTGAGAAATGAACTTACTTCATTTGACGTAAATCCCGCAACTGGGATCGTCGCTCATTGACCAATCTGTCGAGTTTTTTTTCGGATGTTCGTAACTGTGTCAAAAGTGGTCGACAAGTTTGACACTTGAGGGCACACGCTGTTTGCATCGAAGCGATTCTCTGCTCGAGTTTTCCGACCTGGAAATCGTGGAAAAAGTGTCGAGATCAGTGAATTTTTAATTATCGAACAAAATATTTGTTTGAATGTTTTTTTTTTCATCCCCAAAAGCAGTAAAAAAAACTTACACGTTCCAGAGCTTTTTTCTTGGCGATTAAAACTCTTCTAAGTTTGGTTTCCGATTCGCTGGTGATGAGGACACTGCCGCGTAGTGCCTCAGTCAATTCCTCATTTTTCTCTCGTTCCTCTTTCAAATTATTTTCAAATATTTTTTCCATGTCTTCTTTGTGCTTGACCAATTTGACTAAATCATCGATTTGTTCGAGATCGATTCTCTCGTTGAATGCTCGTTCCAGCGAGTCGATTTCTTCTTCGAGCAAATTCACTTTTTCGTCTCTGACGCGAATTTCTTCTTTGAGTACGTCGATGTCTTGGGCTTCGTATTCGGCGATTTCACTCGCCATCTTCATCATTTCTTTTCGTAATTCACCCAGACGTTCTTTGCATTCGTTCATTTCCACTTGAAAATTAGAAATTTTTTCATCTTTCTCTACAATTAATTTTTCCAGCTCGATAATTTTATTGTTTTTCTCGAGAATCTCCTTTTCTTTGAGTTCCATGGGGACAAGCTCGCCGCATGAAGTTTGAGAATTTTTTTCTTCGTTTTTCAACTGATCAATTATTGTTTCCAGTTCCTTGATGTTTTCTTCGCTTTTCCGGAGTTTTATTTTGAGTTCATCGACGTCATGGCTTTTCACATAATCCTCAAGATTCGTGACCATTTCTTCGAGTTGAATAATTCGTGCTTTTTCAATGACAACTTGGTCGTGGCTTTCGAGACAATTTTCCAATTGGCCGATGCGACGATCGCGATCGGATAATTCATTTTTCAAGCTGTGAAGATCACGAACGTCTGGATTCTCTTTGAGAAAATCCTCGAACTCGGAGATGGCGAATTCGAGCTCACGGATGCGTGAATTTTTATTTTCAACGAGAATTCTTAGCTCGCGAATGCCTTCGGTGTCGGAATGATTTTGCAGAAAATTTTCGAGAGACGCGACCTCGTATTCGAGCTCCAAGATTCTTGCGGCATCCTTGACCCGTTGCTGCGCGATATTTTCATGAAAAATTTCATTTTTTTCTCGATCCTCATGGAAGCCTTTCTCCGGGTTCTCCTCATCATCCTTCGTTCCATGTCCCATAGATAATTGTTGGAAATAACGAAATGGCAATGGAAATTCGTGTGGGGTGACGCGAAAAACGTTAAATAATGAAAAACAATAAAGTCTTCATAAAATTTGGTCTTTGGTATTAAAAACAGGAAGTGGGAGGTTGGAAAATTTATACATAAGCGCGTGTTTTACTTGGAGGCCAAAAAATTCAGCGTTTTTTTAGTTTTATCACGTCGATGATTTAATTTTTAGCCAGACTTTGGTTAATCGTTCATTTTGACTTTCGATACTGATGCAAACACGAGGTACATGCTATGTGTTATATATTGACGTGTATATACATGAACATATGTATCAACCGCACCGTCGCGTTAATTACATGACAATTAATAAATGTTTTTATATTTATATTTATATGTATATGTGTTGTTTTTATTGTTGCCGTTTGGGTTAAACATTTCATTTCGTTGGTCAACCCAGTTACACTATTATTTATTAAGATTATTATTTTGACGTCGTTTTTCGTTTAATTCGAGAATATTTATCGTTATTATCGTCACTATATATATATATATATATATATATGTATATATATATTTTTCATTTTTTATTTATTAATAATACGTTAACAATGGTCGCAGCACGTTCACGTGAAATATTTCATTTATTATTATTTAAAATTCGCGCACGATGCTTCTTTATTTATTTCTCGTATTGTTTCGCTAATTTTACTTAAAAATCAATCAGGAGCGGCAGTCCGACGAAACAATTATAAAATAATGATAAATCAACGTTTTTAGAAGAACGACTTTAAGAAACCGGCGGGTCCCGCCTGCCATTATTTCCAAGCATTTATTTAACGATTGAAAATTTAGAAAAAAAATCATTCATTTCGTCGCAGAGAGAAAAAAAATGGTTTTAAAATTTTTCCAAGGATTCGGAGTATTTTAAGCGAACGCCGTTTTTCGTGTCATTTGACGAGTTCCAAGGTGAGCGTGGAAAGTTAAGAGAATACAGTTTTGTTAGTAAAAGTTAATGAATATTTTTCTGTATCGATTGTCAAGGAAATCGATACAAAGTTTCTTAATTGTTCGTCAATAATTGCAGGCCATAGCGTGTCATCTCTGCGGTTCACTGATCGATCGTGTTGAATTTACTAAATTAACGCTTTTGAGATAGTAGTCTCGCCACCGTGACGTTCAAATTTTCAATCTTTTGTTGAATTATTCCACAAACTTCTCAATCAAGTTTCCCTCGCAAAGTTTCAAGTTTCACAAACAATTACATTCCCATGAACGATCTCAAGAGCTTGTGCTTTATGGCGCTGTATTTTTTCAATAATTGTCATCGAAAAAGAATGAAGAAAAATTTTGTGGCATAAATTTGACAAAAATACTACCTCAAGAGCGAGAAACTCTGCTTATTGTCTCATTCTCGATATTAAAGTATCTTGGACTTGTTGACAATCGTTATAAAAATGATGAAAATAAGATTTTGTTGTTGCTGTTGGTTTTATAACTGACCTCTTGCTGATGTGCAGTTGTGGCTTGTTTCAACTTGGCTTGTGCGGCTTTGAGTGCACTGAAGAAAAAAACCGAGCAGGAATGAAATTTATAATAAAATTTTTTGATTTTTAATAAATAAAAAAAAAAAAAAATCGTGAAACTCACTCTGATAATTCTCGTATTTGTTTTTCTTTGGAATTTTGTTCTTCCTGTGACATTTGTACGAGATGGAGCAGCCTCTCGGTTTCGGCTGCACTGCGTCCCGAATCTTCTCTCGCTTTTTCCAATTCCTTTTCCGCGGTCTCCAAAGATTTCTGCATTTCGGTGAGTCGCTTGTCCGGCGAGCCGCCACTCTGTGTGATGATTAATAAAAAATAAATAAAAGGATGGAAAGGCGATTGCGGATGAGAGGAGAAAGGAGACGAAAAGGAGGACTGACCCTTTGCAACTGTTGTTCGAGTTGATCCATTTTGGCTTTGCGTTTTTTCAGTTCTTGATCGAGACCCTGAAGTTGTCTCTCTTTTTCTTCGACATTTTTGAGACGATTTTCCGACATCCTGGCTTTTTCCTCGACGTGTTTTCTCTGTTCTTCGAGCTGACGTCTATGCTCGTCGAGTTGTTTTCTTTCCTGACTAGTGTCGGCGCCAGCTTTCGCTCCGCCAGCTTGAAGTTTCTTGTTCGCTTCGTGAAGATCGACCTGGCAATGATAAACCTCACTCAATTAATCATTTCCCTTGCACCTTCATTTTCGTGCATCACTCGACTAAAAAAATTGCATTTTTTCAGCCAAAACTTACTCGATTAAATAATTCCATCAATAATTATAAAACTATTTTACAAAAAATCAAATAAACACCGCACGCTCCTCGTTATCACTACATAGCATACCCACACACACACACACACACACGCGCGCGCGCGCACATCGAAAGAAAAACGATGCTTATTAAAATAATTAAAACTAACAATTTATGTACAAAAATGCGAGAAAAAAAAAAAACAAACGGCGAATCGTACATCGTTTTGCAAATTTCGGAGCGAATTGACAATTTTAAATTGAAGATTTAAAAATAATAAAAACTTTCAATTTCACGATTGAATCTCCATCTACGTTCTCGCTTGAATTACCTGAAGAAATCGGCAAGTGCTGATGAGAAATTTGATTAAAAAAAAAGCTCGACATTTCTCGATAATCGAGATTTTACCGGATTGAGTCAATTTTTTGAAAATGTCGATCGATTGCTTCAGGTCAAAACTCATAAGTGCAGTCCATCGATAAATAATTAACATTTCACAACAATAATAAAGATAATAACGAGACGAATAATTATAACAACAAAATAAATGATAAGAATAATAATAAATGGGAATGGATGTGCGCAGGGATATCGAGGACATCGTAGCGTTCACGTAGACGACGATGGCGAGGCACGCAGGTGTGGACGGATGTCACGATGAAACTCGAAGAAGCTTTTGTACCTCTCGGTTGGAAAAAAAAACGGTCATAGTGGTAGGATCGGCGAAGAAGAGAACGCGTCGGTGATAATGGTGAGCGAAAGAAAAAGTGAACGCAATGAAAAATAGTGCAGGCGAGTGCAAACGTGACGATTAAATGTTTTGCGTGATTGTGCACTTTCTACGATCATTGGAGTGACTGACATGAATATTATTATGATTTTGTTTGTCGTTGCGAAGAGCTCTCAAAAGCAGACAATAAGAAGCCAGGCGATTAGAGAAGTGGTAGTAGTAATATATAGTGTGCACGAGAGCTTCGTGGCATTTGGAGGTCAGAAACGTAAACTCCGGATTTTTGTTTGTTTGTTTTGTTTTTTGTTAAATCGCCTAACCTGATTTTTCTCAAGTTCCTGACACAGCATCTCCAGCTGTGCCTGGAATCTTTCGCGTTCCACTGTCGCCTGTTTGATCTCTTCTCTGGCACGTTCAAGATCCTTTCGTAATTTGGCAGCCTCTGCTCCGCCATTTGATCCTTGTTGTTGATGTTGCTGTTGGGCCTGCTGCGCTTGTTGCTGGCTCTGTTGAAGCAGCGCCTGCATTTGTTGTATTTGTTGTTGCTGGGCGTGCAATTGTCTCTCGGAGGCTTGAATTCTCTTCTGTAAATCATTGGCGTTTCTCTCGGCTGTATCGGCGCGTTGTTTTTCCGTTTCGCACAACTTTCTCCATTGCTCCGTTTGCTGTTCGCTTGCTGGGGCTCCTTGACTCGCTTGTTGCAATTGTTTCTGTAATTCTTGTATTCTCTTCTCGGCTTGCTCCGCTCTTTGCCGTTCTTTCGTTTGCTGCTGGGTCAGGGTTTGCACTTGCTGAGTCAGTCTGTGCACCTCACGCAGTTGCGCCTCCATCGCTTCTTTGGCAGCTCTGTCCGGAGTTTGTGCGTGAGCTCTTTGTTGCTGCAATTGTTGCAAACGCTTAACTTCCTCCCTCTGTCTCTCGAGCTCCGCCTCGCTCGTGTTTAATTCTTGCTGGAAATTCATCAACATGTCTTGCGACTTTTCCAATTGAATAACCAGCTGATCTCTTTCCACTTGCAATTGTTTAGCTTCAGCCTCGAGTTTATCTTTGAGTTTTTCGATTTTTTCTGAATGCTTCTCACGGTTTTCTAAGATCGCTGCCATCTTGTCACGCTCCCGCTGAGCCAACTGCAAGTCGTGCTGAATTCTCAACATCTCTTCGTTTCCTGCCATTTGTTGCTGTTGCGTTTGCTGTGCCCGACGCAGTTCTTGCCTCAAGTTTTCTCTCTCTTCTCGCAACATGCTCATCTCGTTCGCCAGTCGTTCGATCTCTTTCTTCGCAATCTCCGATGTCTCCTGGAGCTTTCCTATCGCCAGTTGTGACTTTTCTAACTCTTTGGCCAAACGTCCAGCCTCGAGCTCGACCTGGTCTCGCGCTACTATCGCTTTGTCCAAACTCGCTCGCAATCGCTCGACCTCTATGCTCGCACTCTCCGATCTCGTTTTACCTTCCGTCTGCATCAATCTTTCTAAACGTACGATCTCAACGCGGAGCTTTTCGTTGTCAGCCTCCAAAACGTCTGCCTTGGATTTCAACTTGTCGTGTCTGTCTCGTATCTTCTCAGCCTCGATTCTCGCTCGTTCGATTTCCGAGCGATTTCTCTCTTGGTTGGAATTCGCTTTGCCAGCTTCTTCTCGAGCACGCTCCAGCTGCAATTGGCTTTCGTGCAATTTAGCCTCAAGCTCGGCGCACATCGATTGACTTCTTTTAAGATCGGCATCTCGAAGATCCAAACGTTCTCTGACCTTGTCCAATTCCTGCTGCAGCCTACTACCCTCGCTTTGCCATTTTTCTTGCTCGTACTGGTATTTACCTCTTACGCCCTCGGCGCGCTCAAGGTCAGCGCGTAATCTCGATGCGTCCTGTTCCGCTTTTCTCGCTCTCTCCAATTCCGCAAGCGCCTTGTCCAATCGATCGCGCAATCTTTCCACATCCAATTTCGCTCGCTCGTGATCTTCCTTCTGGCGCTCTTGACTCTCTTGATACTTTCCGAACCGCGCTGCGTATCGCTCGCATTCTTCCCTCGCGCTTTCCGCCTCCGCTCGCAAACGCTCCGCTTCGCCTTGTGCTTTACGAACTTCCGCTTGTTGGCGGTCGTGCTTCTCGTACATTTTCTCAATCTCCATCTGCATGCGCGTCAATTCCTCTTGTGATTTTTCCGTCGCTCCCTGCGACTTGTTCAGCTGCGAATGCGCTCGCTCCAACTCGAAACCGAGCCTCTCATTATCCGCGACCAATTTTTCACGCTCGTTCTGCAAACGTCTCAACTCGATTTGAGACTTTTCGTATCTCTCACGAACCATCTCCAAATCCACGCTCAAACGGTCCAAATCCTCTTTCGATTTTTCCTCGTTCTCTTTCGTACGACCCAATTGTAACGCCGCACGATCGTACATCTCTTGTATTCGCGCCAATTCCTCCTGAGCCTTTCGCGACTCCTCGCGACTCTTCGTCGACAACATTTGCTGCTTCTCCACCTCCAGCTCCAAACGATCTTTCTCTGCTTCCATCACCTCGATACGGTTTTGCAATCGGTACACCTCGCTCTGTGCCCTGTTAACAATTTTTTGTTATTTTTACTCAATTCTTTGCTTTAGATCTCAAAAATATTTCGCGTAGACAGAAAAAATATATATATATTTTTTTATTTATAGTTTTTTTAAAAATTATTATCATTTGATTGAAAAGAATCCATTTTTTGGACAATCCACCACGTGGCATTCCTGTCGGCTGTGAACTTTGGATGGAAATAAAAATCCTACGAGAGCTGATGAGAAAAACTTTTGAATTTCAATATTAAGGACGTGGACCAGTCTCTTCGACAAACTGGAACGTTTGAACGTGAAATTCTTTGACGTCGTGCTACCGATAGAAACAGAAACGATTCAGTTCACATGGAAAATGAATTGAAATTTTTTCGCTTCGATCAGACAAGAACGTTGAGAGTGCGATTTTTTTGTTTGTTTGTTTGTGTTCCTACATTCGGAATGATGAAAAGGCTGGAATTTTGGATGTTCAGGATTAACTGACCTGTCGTATTTGGCCAACATTTTCTCGAACTCTTTGCTCGTATTTTCTCGCTCCTCGTGAGCCTTGGACAACGAATATTGTGATTTATCCAATTTTTCTTTGAGTATTTCCATTTCCGTGAGTGCGTCGTCGCGTTCCAGCTGAAAAATAAATGGCAATATTTATATTTGATTGGAAAATATCTCGCAAACGTGATATTTGTTGATTTTTTTCACAAAAAGATTCTTTTCTATTTTTGCAGGCATGTCAATTTCAAGATCAACATTAAAATGTAGTTTTTTGTTGTTGTTTCACGGCTCACGGTCAGCTTTTGGTGGGAATTGTGCGCTTTTTCCCATCTCTCCTTAACCAAATCAAGCTCCGAAAGAATGTTCTCTTTGTCACGCTGAAGCTTGACGATTTCTTCCTGAAAACTGTCTCGTTCCTTCTGCAGTCGTTGCATTATCATCTGACGAATGATCAAACAATTCAGTCAATAACAAGTTCTCATTGTTTAGACAATTGTTTTCAACGTTACTCGATCCTTTACCTGTGCCTTTTCGCATTTGTCCTGCAACCTGTCAACTTCCAGCTGAATCGCTTCTCTCTCTTTTTGTATTCTTGTCGATTGACCCAGTGCCTTGTCCAATTGGCTCTGAAGATTCTCGAAGTCGTAATTTTGTTTTTCTTTCTCCATTTGCATCTGGAAAAATGAAAAATCATTGAGGAACGATTCGGGCGAGGATTCTTGATAAAAATTAAAATAAATGGCAGCCTCGTCGAGTTTTATTGTTTGCATTTTCTCGTTTCGCAGATTTTGCTCGAAAAAAAGAAAGGATATAAATTTTGTTTTTCCCCGGGAAAACGAAGAAATTTTGAAAATTTTGAAATCGCTGAGCAAATTTTTGAAATTCAACAAGCGTGGAAAGAAGATGAAAGAAGTGAAAAAAAGGGAATTTAGTAATTTTTTTGTGAAAAATCAATATCCCCAAGACTTACACGTCGAACTTCGGCTTGAGATTTTTCGAGTCTCTCTTGCAACTTGTCAGCCTCGCTTTGTGTTTTGTCGAGAACATTTTGAAGACGATCCTGTTGAAGTTGAGCTTTGCCAAGAGTAGCCTGAGTTCTTTCGAGTTCCTCCTGAGCTTTTTCAAGTTCGCCAACAGCTTTGTCCCTCTCGGAGTGTAATCTGGCGACGGAGGACTGAGCCCGATCGTATTCGTCCCTGAGACTCTCCTGTTCACCCTGAGCATTTTCCAATCGAGCTTTCAGTCTGTAAACCTCGCCTTGGCTCTTCTCAACCTGCGTCATTGAATCACGAAAATTCATCTGTGGGTAATTATTCGGATGTATATATCGTAACGAAGGGGGTGCTCGAAATAAATGCGGAATGTCGCGAAAGCAGGGAAACTTTCCTAAATGGCTGAAGAGCAGAGAGTGAGAATAAAATATATTTGTAAGAATGTAATATTCATTAGGGAAGGTTGAAAAATTCGTAGAAATTTCGTGATCGATTAATCTTTGAGTTACTAGCATTTATCAAGCCGTCGTTGTAACTACTGTGGGTCTCTATGACCCAGACAACTGTGCATGCTCCAAAATGGTATTTATCGACGCAATTTTTTGTGAACGACAAAACAAGCACCGACTAAACTTTTGCCAATGTTGACAAACGATTTGTCTCACGCTGGATCGAGTTCTCGAAAAATTAATCGTCAATTCAGACGAAATGAGTGGATGGTAGTAACTTGCAGTGTCAAAAGTGAATTTATAGTTTCCGGAAAATCGGTAAAAATGTATTTGGCTTGAATAATTCGAAATATTTGCATTTTTTTCGTTTTCTTGAATATTCAACGAATTTTTTTCCTCGCATAATATAAATAATGAAAAATGGAGGGTTCATTGAACTGACCTTGTGCCAGTAACCCCCGGCCTGACTTGTCTCGACCTTCGAAGATAATTTAAACACGTGTAAGATTTTATCGTGCCGCCTCAAATCGGGCGTTTTTCATCGCAACAGGCGATATTCATTTTGAGTTTTCACCAAACAATTGGAAAATGTAAAAAAATAATTTGGAATTTGTTCATCGAAAAAACATTTTTTTTTTCTTCGTTTTTCTTCACTCTTTTGAAAAATAATATTTTCGTTTTTAAATCTATCTCAGCACTTTGTTTTTACGCAGATCGTGTACAAGGTGTGTGTATGTACAAGTTTGTGTACGCGGTGAAGATCGAACCTGCAACAGATCTCTGTCAGATTGTCCATCTTTATTCTCTCGCGTTTCCTCCCCTGGTCGTCCAATGACAGATTTCCCTTTTTTCTTTGTTATTCTATTTTTCACGTTATATCAGACACATCGTTCTTTTCTACTCACAGCCTAACTATTCAACGTCTTTTTGTGTAACGATATCAACATTTCTAAGCTTCAACTAATTGCTCAGGGAAAAAAAAAAAACAAATTTGCCAGAAAAATGATTTCTGGAGCTAAAATTAAATCGATAAAATTTTTATTGACACGTAAATAATGGCAAATTGTGTTTTTTCCTCCGGAGAATATTATGCTGTCGATGTTTGTAACTAAACGAGTTAAAATTTGAAGAAAAAGGCCAAAGTAAAAGGAACAAGGGCTCTTGGGATTTTTGGAATAAAATATAACGATTTTTATAAATAAATAAAATAATGACCTTTTCTTGTAGAGCAGCTGCCTCAGCTCTGGCTCTTTCGTTGTCAGCCTGAGTTACCCTCAGCTCGGCCTGAGCGCGCCTGAGCTCCTGAGCAGCTTTTTCAGCTCGCTCCTGAATCCTGTCGAGCTCCTGCGACGAGTTGAGGGTACTTCGGCCGAAGGTTGTTTGCGACTTTTCGAGATCGTGTCTAAGCCTCTCGTTTTCCAATTCCAAACGACTCAATCTTTGCTTAGCAGCCTCCCAGTCCGAACCACTTCGTCCGACTTCTGAGGCTGCCTTGTCCAATTCAGCTTTACTCTTGCCAAGCTCCGATTGTGACGTTTCTAATTTTGCCTCCAAACGATCTTTTTCTGCTTGTGCTCTCTCCAATCGTGCACCCAATTTTTCCACCTGCGTACGAATCATTTGAAATAATGAGAGATTGGAAAATTCGTTTGTCAAATTTAACGAAATTGTTTGATTTTATTTTATTTCAGTTTTTCATTAATTGTGAATCTCGTTAAGCATTTAATTGCATTAAGGGCTCACGACTGGAGCTAATGAACGAATGTAATTTCATCGAAAAATAAAGATCTGTAGGATTTTCTAGTTTTATGACGAGCACACGAGTAATTCATTTCTTCGAGGTTAATTTCTCGTTCGAAAAGTGAGTGTAAAGAAAAAGTTTGTACCTCAGATTCGAGAGCGTGGATCTTCATTTTGTACTCGGCGAGTTCTCTCTCGTGAAGTTCGCGTTCTTCCTGCTTGTCCTGCTCGGCACGATCTCTTTGCTCTCGTAACTGGGCCATTTGTTTTTCCTTATCGCCGATGGCTTCTTCGAGGGTGCTCAAGGCGCCCTCACTACTGCAGTGATGAGCCTGCATAGCGGTTAGACGTGCGCGAGCCATATCAACCTGATTGTCCTTTTCTTTCAGTAGATCCTCCAGATTTTCGATCTGTCCCACAGTTACAATTTTCAACATTTATTTTCCCAACAAATCTGCGAATTCTTTTTTTCGTCTCAATGACAAACGTTACGTGCCAAAAAGAATAAAAATAAAATTATAATCTTCGGGTCGAAATAATAAATAAATAAAAAAAACTGTGCACACTTACTTTTCATGGACCGAAAAAGAAAAAAAAACTTCCGACCACCAAATCATAAACGTTCAAAATAAATTCTCGTCGCCGAAAATTGTCCGGGGTTTTGAAAAAAAAAAAACATCCATCAAACTCTGTCAGAAACGATAAAAAACATAAATAAATGCAGCAATTTATTCACAAGGGCAAAAATACTCCAAGGAAATAATATAAGGGATGAAGGAAAAATGTGGAGAATGGTCGAGGTGTCGCAGAAAAATGTAGGCACGAATTTTTATTTGTGCACTTTTAACTACATCGTAATTTTACAAAAAATTTACAAAAATCAATGCAGTCCAGAGATTTTTTCATCTCCACGTGCGAACAACTCATAATAAATAATAAATAAAGGGAGTGGCTACGGACACAAAAAAAAATGTCAGGAATGATCGCAGTGTTGGGCGAGAAATGAACGCAAATTTTTATTTGTGGCGCTCCAACTACATCGCAATTAATTAAATAAATAAATAAAAGCTACAGGAGCTTAAATTTGTGCAATTTTCGTAATTTCGATGAATTTTTTTTCCATAAAATTTACAAAAAAAAAAAAAGTTTTGGCGATTTTTATTTTTCGGACTAAAAATAAAGTCATAAAACTATAACACAACACTTGTGAGCACATTCATACAGTCGTACAGAATACTTGCAACAGATTCTCCCTTCCAAGGTCACGACGTAATTGAATAAATAAATAAAAACTAAACGAACGAAAATTTGTGCAATTTTCGTAATTTCAATGAATTTTTTCGTTGACAAATCTTACGAAATATTGAAGAAAATAAAAAAAAAACCAACCTTTCGTTGTAGAACGTTGATCTTTCTGTCCTTGATGTCCATGTGGTCCTTGATCTCTGTGAGCTCGGTGTTCATACGATTACGTTCCTGCTGGGCCTGCAATACCGCCTGAGTTTTTTTCTCGATAAGCCTGTTCTTCTCCTCGAGCCTCTGTCGCATTTCTTCGACCTGAAACATTCTCATTAATGGAAATTCCATTTTTTTTCATCGTCATCCTCTCATTATTTTTTTTCTTCGTCGCAAATTTCATGAATTTTTCATTCAGTATCGTAATATGAAAAATGGTGCGAAAATGCACCGACTTTTGGAGCATAAAAATTGAGCAATTTAAAATTAATCGTTTGTAAATTTAGTCACCAGATATTTTCCTTTTGGCTCATGTCACTTTTTTTACACTAATATTTTATTTTACGAATTTATTGGTGAGGTCCAAAAAAGGCAAAAGGCAAATGAAGAAAAAAAAAAAACTGGAAAAAAAACGTGACGAATCATTTTTTTTTTGGCATTGCGTCGATGCAAACTTCAGGCTCGTACACTTATCACCGAAGCAGGACGCTCGGAGAAGCAAAGAATCGAGAATTGGGCAATGGATTTCGTGGGGAAATGGTAAAAAATGAATTTTTATGTGAGAGAACGACGTACGTCAACTTGCAACATGTTGTAATGTTCCTCTTTGGCGCATAAAGATTCCTTGAGTACGGCGATGTGTCTCTGATAATCCTGATGTTGTTCCTCGAGGGTTTTCATTTTAGCAGACATTCCGAGTAACTCCTGGTCCCGTCGTTGTACCTCAGTTCGGAGTTCGTCGAGCTGCGAAAATATTGGTCGTCCACGAAGACGAAGGATCAGTGTCTTCGTTCGGCTCGCGGGTGGGGAGGGGGGGGGGGGGGGGGGGGGTGGCAGCCGGGCTCTCGTCGGTCTCGCGGTGGCGAAAAATTTTGTTCTTTTTTTTTGTTTTACCCGATTATGGTGGAAACCGATAGTTTCACATCGGTGGGGCTTGGGGAACGACGCAGGAGAAGCAGCCAAAGTGTAAAATCAAAGATTTGCCGCCGATTCTCCCCTTTATTCCACCTCTCGTCCGAGTGTGAACATTCCACATTTTCCTTCCTCCTTTGTTTTAATCTTTTCTTATCAAATAACTACTTATTTAACTCTCCAAATAATTTATTTATTTATTATTATTTTTTTTACTAGCAATACTGCACCCTCACGCATACACACAAAATACTGCATATTTACGTAATACAGTAAAATCACATAACGATACTGCTACGCATGCTTTTTTATTCCGAGATCTCTACCACACTCGAACCCTCAAAAGCATTGAATTAAATTCAACACATCGTCCATTCGTTTTACGAAGCCACGAATAATCCATTTATTTTTTGTCTCGTCAGTCAATAAAAAAGTGTTGGTCACTCTTGGCACGAGTAATTATTCGATTGGTGATAAAAAATCGACTGAATATTGTTTTTTAAACATTTATTTCGTGGCTTGTAGATTTTTTGAGTTTCTGACTCGATTACGAAAGGAAAGGGGACAAGACTCGTGTCTGCTCATATTTTAAGAGCCTTGGAGGTGACGAATTCTTTAATAAAATTGAATCATCTCTTTGGCATAATTTCGTATGAGGACTCAAGTGAGATCGGTCTCTCGAAATTCCATCGATCCAAATATTCCGATCGAATTAGCCACCGTTTTAATCATTTAAATCTACGATGATTGATTCTCTAATGATTGACTCAAAATAACGTGTATTTCGAATGATTTTTGTAAAGAATTCGATGTCGAATTGAAACGATGAATTTAAACGATTTTACGTAATAACGATCAAGGGAGAAAGAAAAATGTTTGAGTCATACTCGGAGAGAGATTGCGACATGCAAATGGCAGACCATCGAAACGAACAATGTTAAATATTATAGTAAACGTGACGATAATACCGAGAAAAAAACAACAACAACAACAAAAAATTACTTTTTTTTTCATTGAATTAACCAAAGTTTTTAGTTCGTTATTTTTTGGCTAATTTTTTAGGCTATTATTTATGTGTATAAATATGCGAATATTTATACACATACTTAATTGAATATTTGCCTGCTTTTATGTCATATAGCAGCGTCGATTTTTTTAATTCATTTACCGTCCGTTACATTGAGCTCCGTGAGAGCAAGATTTTTTAAAAAAATTTTTTTGTTTTGTTTTCAATAACAACATCAACATATAGAATCTACTTCGTTTCTCTCGTCTACTTGGGTGTAGCGGCGCGTCATTTTTTCGTCACGTCACATATCGATGAGAATTTATTTATTAATTTTTTTCTCTTATTGCATTTTTCTCAACGATTTAAAGGGAGACTTCAAACTCTTGATCCAGCATCTACTATTCCCAGCCGATATTATATCGTAACGAAAAGAAAAAAGCACATACGTGTATCACTAGATCACTCTAGCTAACGGCTAAACGATTCGTATTTGGCATCGATGCTGAGAGCAGCAAAACAAAACAAAAATGAATCAACGATCGAGGCTGAAATTTGTCCAAATGATCAATTTTTTGTTTGGGTTTGTTATTGTCAAAAATGTTCGAGAAACATTTAAATTGGAGAATAAGAAAATATTCCCAGTTGCATTATTTGGGAAATGAAGAAAACGATCCTCGATATTATTTATTGTTGTTTCTTGCATTTTATTTGTTGCTCGTCAACATTAATCGGAATGACGCATATTTCAAGATGAACGAGATCATCCAAGATGATACAAGGTGTATTGACGAGAGGTGCGAATGGATGGACACGGTTTATGTTTTCTGAATGATCTACACGAGAGTCGAACGATCAATTATTCCAATTTCATTCTCATGATTTTTAAAGCTCCGATGAATAATAATAATAATAATAATTAGAATATCTATACGACGTTCATTCAAATCACTAGGACGATTGATGAGCCGCGATGACGGTAGCATATTATGTTATTGGCAAAACAAACCAGGCCCCTGAATGATTCTTTTTGATGATCGATTAACGCTAATATTAGTGATATAATTATATCTATTTATAAATCTGTATATATCAGGCATACACGATTATTCTTGTACGAGATTGTCCAATTATCGAGAAAGAAGAAATTTAAAAAATTCACACTGCCAAAAAATCGAGAGATTTCGAAAAAAAAATACATTTTTTTTTCACCCTTTTTCTTGCAACATCGAATAAAGTGCATTTTTTTTTCATTAGACGAGGCTCGTAATCGAAGAAATTTTCCAATAAATGAATTTTTTGGGAAAATATATTTGAATCGTACAAAAATAATTCGTGATTTGCATGTGAATATATGGAAATATTGAAAATCTTTAAACGCACTATACATACATTTTTAGGCATGTATATAAATTGCTGTTTCTACATCGTACACGTAAATTGCATAATTTCCAATTTTCCAACCGAGCCTTCACGTGAATTATGAAAGGACGTGATTGATTAATTGGAAACAAGAATTTTCTACGTGTATGATTTTATTTATTTCTTTACGATGGGGTCGTGAGGATGGGTGAGAAAAAAATCATAATTATGACGAATTAAGAAATCAGCAAAGTCTTTGCACCATCTTTTCCACGATTGAGCCAAATTTTTTTCACAAAAATCGTAATTGTGATCTTCGGTGATCGTCCATTACGAACTGCTCCTTTTATTATTCAATATGAAAATGACGTTCAGTGATAAAAAGTGATAAAAAAATAATTGCCAGATGCATATGCGATGATTTGTAACACGAGCGATGCTTTTCCACATGTCAAAAGACAACTACGAGATTGTAACATCAAACTTTATTTTTTATCGTAATGTATGCATTTTTTTTCTTCAAAATGCATACAAACCGGGACGAGATGGGACTTCGGGATAAAATGAGACACGAAAAAATCGCAATCTTGACACTCGAAACTCGTAAATCATTGCAGAAAAAAAAACAAAAAAATTTCGTCTTTTTGAAATTTTCGTTTTTTTTTTCCAACAAATTTTCACATTTCGTGAAAATTATTGTGATGGATTGGAATTAAAAAAAATTGAATAATTTTTAATTTTTCTTTGCGAATTATAAAATTTTTTGTTTTTTCAAGACGTCCACTGTTTTTTAACCCTCTTTCTCATTCTGCCCCGGCGTTTTTCTTGTAAATATTCAATTATTTGATACTTGAATGATAATATTGAATATTATTTATGATAATATTAGTATTTGTATAATAATTACGATAACCCAGATACTACGTAAGAAGAGGGAAGGCCTTGGTTTATAGCAAACGCAGAAGTGATCATAAACGAAGGAGTATGGAGAGAGATGGTGTGGAGAGTTGGATGGTGCTTCTCGGTTCGACGGGTGTTTTCATATCCTTACCTCCTCAGAAAGCTAAAATATTCGGGCATCATATTTAATATGCTCTGCGTCAACAATCAGTCACCGGTAAATTCCTTCAAAGACAATATTTCTTCATTTTTTTATTCCGCTCGAAAAAAATATCGATAATTTTAGATTTCACTCATTTTTTCCGAATTTTTTATTCGGCTGTGATTTTGCTTGACTTTTTGAAGGAATTTGCGATCGGAGACTGTTGCTTATTTCCTTTTATAACTTATCTAACTTATAGCAACAAAAAAAAGAGATACTATCTCGTAAAAATAGTGTTCGAAGATTTAGCTTCGCTCTTTTTTTTTATTTTTTATTTTGCAACTGCCAGCAAGTAGGGTGGAAAGAGAGTCGTGGTTAGTTTGGCCCAAGCACTCTCTTTGTATTTTTCGATAAAATAATAATAAAAAAAAAACTCGCATCGACAATAAAAATATTCGAAAATTTTCATCTTCCAAAGTCAATTTTATTTTTGCTCTTTATTGCTCTTGCTAAAAACAAACGACTCACGCTTTCTTTCCCCCGCTCGTGTGTCCACGATCGAATGACGAATTCGTTCCTTTTCCCATTATTATTCGTCATTTTATCGCTCAGTTAAACGTTTTATCGTATCCTTATATAGTTGGTGTCAAGAGAGATTCAGAGAAATAGAAAAAATTGTAGCAAGAGAGTGTTCATATCGGCGATAAATCGCAATAAAGCAAAAACCAAATTTGGTAAACGATAAATCAAGGAAAAACATAAATTTTAGGGCAAAAATAAAATTTTGGTTCGAGTGAAGTGTGAAAAGCCATTGGATTCGATAGCAATTTGAAGGAAGGTTAATACGTGCATCGTGCGTTCTCAGCATACAGATTTAGGGAACATGCAAAAACTTGACGATTTTTTTTTTTTATTGGAAAAATATTCCATCAACCGTAAATTTTTTACTGGAATAATAAAAAGCTCACAGTGTTATCCAAGCACAAAATCATGCAGTAATAAACAGAGGATTGAATAAAAGATTTTTGAGAGTCCGAGTTGCCAATAAATTTTTCAAAATTTCCTAAAATAGTGAAAAAAAATGTGATTTTGAAAATTTCTTTTTCTCAAAACACGTAATCGTTTTCTTATTTAATGTCGATGAACCAGGACTCTCGGAGCATGGGGAATCAAGCCGCAGAAAAAAGAAAATGGGTTGAAATTTAATTCATCGATTTCATCCAATTTCAATACTTAATCCTTCATTTTTTTTCGTCCTGTCGTTGCTTTTTTCACCATTTCGCAGGATTCGAAAAAAAATCATCAACAATCCCGAAATCAAATTGAACCCATTTTTCATGCGGAGAACGAGAGAGAGAGAGAGAGAGAGAGAGAGAGAGAGAGAGAGAGAGAGAGAGAGAGAGAGAGAGAGAGCTCCGAACGATATGGGGCAGGTGAAAAAAATGGTTTATTCCGTCCAATGAAAATGAACGAAAAAGTAAAGGGGATTTTCGAGATTTTGGTATTCGTACTAAAGACAAAAATATGTGAATGTGTGTTCATGTTGTAATGTGATGAGATGAAACGTTGATTGTAAAGGAAAAAGAAAAAGTATTAGTCAACGAGAGCTGAAAGGAACGATGCGATAGAAAGAGGTCGTACAGAAAAATGTGAGGTGAGATTTTGGCGTGGGTCGTTCATGATATTCGTATTGTTTTTTTTTAGTTTCGCAATAACGTAAATAATCTAACGAGATAGTCCCGGATGCTGATGAATGAAAAATGCCACAGTGATGTAAAGGAGTCGATGAATTAGAAAAAAAAAAAAAAAACACACACACAAAAAACGATAATAAAAATAATGAAAGATAAATCGAGCCAATTATCGACATGACGTAGGATGAGGCATGACATTATTATCGCTAGATTAAAAATAATATGATCGAATGTGGATGATCCTTAATGAATTTTGATGGCGATGAATCGGATTGTTGGGAATTCGATTGATCGATAAAGCACGATCAATCAAAAGAATTATCTTGGATCATGAATGACATAATTTTCCATATTCGTCAATTTTTTCTTCCTTTTTTGTTTTTCTTTTTTTAATATTCAAGAATTTATTCGCTCAACAAATTGCACACAAATTTTGTCATTATAATTATTTCTTGTCTCATCCTAACTAAATAAAATCAAATGAAAAACGTATTATTTACTTTTTCTTTCGCTTTTAAGATTTTCGTGTTGTACATGAAACGTCGAGTCGCATTTACATCACTGGACCGTCCTCGCTCGTTTCGTATTTCTCGAATAATAATTTTCTTTTTTTTTTTTTTTCTCATTCGTTCGATAAGCGAGCCATTGACCATGGCAAACATTTATATTCTCGAGTTGACGAGAACTCTCGGAGTCTTAAAATATCCGGAGGACCGCGAGTTGATTTATTAAAATCGATATTAAGTATCTCGCCATATATTCCTCATCGGTTAACATTAATAGCGTTTTGTATTTCCATCAAGCTTGTGGCAATGATTTATCCGCGAGTACACTTAAATCGCACTTGAGCTAGGAAAATATAGAAATATATTAAAACATATCCACACATAAATATATAATAATATTTATAAATGGATATGTAAATAATATATTATTATAGCTGAAACGTCGAATAATTTCATTTGTTCGCAGAGCTTGAGGTGGTCGAAGAAAAAAATGGCGCGTATGCGCTTCAAAGGACTGGCCTCTCGTAATTAAATCGTATTATTGACTGGCATCATAATTCACCATCGCGAATTATTATTCACTAAAATTTATTATTCATACGATAGATATAGATTTGGGAAAAATCGGTGCGAAATGATTCACGTGAAAAAAAAAATGAGCCACCACGAAAAAAAACAACAAAAAAAATATCAACTTAATCTTTTTGAAATTCATCA
The DNA here is from genome assembly GCA_030522525.1 of Campopleginae sp. 14b. Taxonomy (NCBI): domain Eukaryota; kingdom Metazoa; phylum Arthropoda; class Insecta; order Hymenoptera; family Ichneumonidae; species Campopleginae sp. 14b. The sequence continues at coordinate 24,269 of JAPYYS010001500.1, forward strand.
TCATACACGTCAGGTACAGGTTGTGCTTCAATATTCAGAGGACTTTCGATATTTCATGGATTATTTATCATTTCTACAATTTTGTCGAGTCAAATGATCGATATAGTGAGTCACATTTTTTTCACAATGTTTCATTAAGCCCCGTGCTTTTCCCATTATTATTATTCTTTTCAATAAATCCACTTTTTATCATTTGTTCTGTACAATTCAACATTCTTAAACATTTCAAGGGATCAACAGTTTCTAAGGCCTACGGTTTTTTTAAGGTACGTACAATTATCATCGGCTAAACATTTCTGTACACATATTTATACAATCAATAGATCCATGCATATGCATATCCGGAGATATAAATATGTATGAATTTGCATCGATATAAATACATAAGGAAATGTTACCGAAAGACTTTCTTTTTTCTTCTCCTTATTTTTCATTATTTATTTGTTTGTTTTTTGTTTTTTTTTTTCCTTTTTTTTCAATTCGCTTATAAAAACGCGTAAACAAATAACGTAAAATTGCATTGAACACGATCGCTCTCGATACACACGCACGTTTTAATAAGACCAATCGTCATAATAATATGGCAGTACGTGTATATACGATTAAAATGCGATTTAAAATCAGACTCTGGTGGACGATTGGATCGGTGCGCCTTAACGACAATTAATTTTAATTTAATTTAATGAAAAAACAATATTTCGCATGATTTTTGGAAAAAGCCGCAATTTTGGATATTTGCCAAGACAAATTTGAATGGAAATTATTGTACACGCAAGGAATATTTTTCAAATTTATGTAAAGTTTATCGTAAAAGTGCTGGGCAAGGGTCAGGTAATTTGCAATAATGAGAACATCCAAGTCGAAAAATATACTCCCTACTTTAGGTATGTGTTTGTATAGATATATATATATATAGGGAATGGTAACGGTCGATGGTTATTAAAAAGAAGAAAATATTGATAACCGTACCGCCCAAAATGGGGCTTCGTAAAATGTGCTTTTAATTTACATCCCCAAAGAAACAGCGTTATCGGGATGGTTCGGAAGAATATATCGTCTACGTGGATTCCACACGGAGGGTCTTTCGGGAAGAGGAGGATCGACAAAGGATTTTATCAGTTTTTTTTTGTTTTTGTTTTCATTTCATTTCTAATAATTAATGATAATCCGTTGGTATATTTCATAGTACCACGAAAGTTGAAAGATTGCGCGCGTTTCAGGGGAAGACTGGTGCTCAGCCGTCGCTATGACCTTTTTGTTAATATTATCACGAGTAATTAAAATTTAGTATTTTTAATGTTGTTTTATCTCGTTTGTTTATGTTACTTTGTTCGCTCTGGCGAGGCTTCTATACAGGCTTTTTAGGGGCTCTGCTCTAAGGATTTATACGAGAGATACAGATCGGGGCAACCGGTCGATTGACAGTTATAATACGTTCTCTTTATTAGGGGCTTTTCCCCTTCATTTGTCCTCCATTCTTGACAGCTAAATAATAAATATCGAGGTTATATCTAGGGTGAACAATCACGTGCGTTTTGGGGAGCAAAACATCGTCGCTGATTCGGTGATGATAAATGAATCATGACCGAGGCATATTCCTTTCATTCGTCTTTTTGTTTTGTTTCGTCCTCCGTATCATCTTTGCCGATTTTGGCTTGTTCATTCAATTTTGTTTGTTTGTTTCGTCTTGCGCTTTCTCGTTTTCTGGATTGGATAAAAAACGAACTTGTCTCGTTAAACGCAAGCAATTGTCATCGCTTTTCTCGCCGTTCTGAATTGTTTGCGAAAAAAAAAAATCAACAACAAACAAGCAAACACGTTGTTTGCGAACAACGTCTTTGTATCTTATTCGGAGAAATGGTGTGTTGTTGGCTGATTTCACGGTTTGTACTGATACGCGACTCCCCCCAGTCCCTAGCCCCAGGCTCTGAGTCAACAATGGAAATTTCTCTCGTGTCGATCCTCAGGAATATTTCAGAAGGATGCCTGGCAAAGCGGTGTTGTTTCAATAAGTCTGGGTCAATAAATCGATCGCTTTGTATATATTTGATTGTTCGGAGAAGCTTCGATTTCTATTGGTATCAATAGTGTTTATTATTTATTTGTTTGTATTGATCAGTCTCTGGTAAATGCTGGGGATGTTAGATGACGTCGTTCTTTTCGATGCGGACGTTGTTGATGAAGAAACTTACTTGACGTTTGAAGTTGAGATCGTGTTTGTTGAATGCATGAGCATGGAGAGCGAGAGCACCAGCGGCAGCAGGTTCAATTTGTTTAAGATGTTGTTGCATCGCTTGTTGATGTTGCTGTTGTTGTTGTTGTTGTTGTTGATGTTGTTGTTGTAGTTGGTGTTGTTGTTGGTAGTGCTGAAGCTGCTGCTGATATTGATGCTGGTGATGATGATGATGGTGATGGTGATGTTGTTGATGATGTTGAGAGTGGGTTGGTTGTTGGTGCTGATCGGTGTAGGGATTAACGACACCGGTCGTAAGCCCAGATGATATGCCGGACAGGCATGAGGCTCCGCTCGGCTGGATCGCGGTTGCACCTGTCGAAGCAACCCCAAGCAACGGATTCGTTAGTTTCACTATTTGACCATAAGGCACGAGAGCCGTTGTAGTAGTAGTAGTAGTAGTAGTAGTAGTAGTAGTAGTAGTAGAAGAAGTAGCGGTAGAACAAGTGGTAGGAGTAGTAGGAGTATACGCAGTTGGTCCTCGAGTGAGAACTGAAGATTGTAGGCTGCCGATTGACGATAACGTGACAGACGGTCTCGTAGGTTGGATCGCGTAATTGCTTTCGATACCTGTTGTTGCTGCTGCTGCTGCTGCTGCTGCTGCTGCTGCTGCTGCTGCTGCTGCTGCTGCTGGGCCCATTCCGCTATGCAAGCCGAAATGCTGCTGTTGCTGTTGTTGTTGTTGTTGATTGGCATAGATCATTGTACCACTTGGTACTGCAGTTGCCTTTAACAGCTGCTCACGCAAACGACCACCGCATTCTCTGATGCGTTGTAACTCAGCCTCGAGCAAACCAACCTCCTTCTCTAGGGTTTGTATCCTCGCATCTTTTGTCTCGAGTATCGCAGTTAGTGTTGTACTGCCGGGTACGCCACCAGGTACCGCAACGCTACCACCGAGATGTGTAGCCGTGTTGCACGTGGAGGATCCTAGGCCCGACGAGCTGAGCAAAGCACCGCATGATCCGCTCAATCCCATCATCAGACCGCTCGAAATTCCTCCACCACCACCAGCTACTGGGGCACCCGATGATGCTGTCGAGGCGTATGCTAGCTCCAGCTGCGTCTGCAGGCTCTTCAAGGTCTCGTTCGTTGCTTTGAGCTCCTTATAAACAAGCAATACCAGACGTTACTCGCGCTCCTTTCCCCCTGCCCCCTTCCATATGCAACATCTTTTTTGTGTCTTTCGCAAATAGATATATATATGGATATTCCTTCTTTTATCTCATATCATATTAATATATATATCTATTTTCGCATGTTGTAGCTGTTGTGGTGTTGATCTGGAAGTTGGTCTTTGATCTTTTCGGCTCTTGGACCTTTTTTTGTGTGTCGTTTTGATTTCGGTCGTTAAGTCTTTTGACTTTCTTTCAAGAGATCGAATCACCTAAACTCGACTGTATTTCGTACCATAATTTCTCCTGAATTTACGAAAAACTGATTAATTCTTGAAAATCGATTATTTTTTTTGTCGAACCGAACAGTGGCACATAAATGTTTGCGAAAAATTCTTTGGAAAAGAATTGAAAAATTTGTCCCTGTGACGAGGAAAACGTCCGAAACATCGCGATGGTGGACGACTCGATCTCAAGGAAGCACAAAAATAGCCGGTGGTCGTGGTGGTTGGTGGTGTACGAGGCAGCGTCCCGGTTGACGAAAGAAAAGCGACGTTTAGCCGAGCTTCCAGCACCTTTCTCGAAATTAATCATCATCGACAATGATGTTAATATTAAACTTGTTTGAAAAATCATTAAGAGATTGTTTGATTTATGATGTACGATACGTGGCAAAAAGCGACAGAGTTGATAAACACAATCGTATCCATTGTATTTCGATTGTTGGAACGAGTGCGTTAGTTAGTATTAAGTGAATGTACTAATCCGCCAGGTGGCGCAGTTGTCTCCAACAAGGTAAGCCATCGTTGAGATGTTGCTCGTAGCAAGCTCGCTTCGGTTCGATTCCTCGATTCGAATATATTTGTGAGAAGCAAGCCTTTCAAATCTTAATTGAGCTTTGATTTGGCTTTGCAATTTAGTCATTTTTCTAACTACGAATGGCAACAACAGCACGACAGGCAGCAGCAACAGCAGCAGCCGTCTTTGATATTTCATTCATTAGGCTCAACGCCTTTTCCATCAATCGTATGTTGCTTCGAGCATTCATTACGTATTTATATTATTCCCATTGATATTTCTGGCTTTATTTAATGAGCATTTGATTCGACATACTAATGAAGCATTTTTTATTCCTCTTGTGGTGTTTTGTTTTTTTTTTTTTCTCGACGCCGGGCGTCGCGCCGCAGTTCTTTCGCCGACCGCGACGTCACAGCCGACAAATATTGTCCATCTTCGCAGTCGCCTGGCTTCTCTGCTTTTTTGCACGCAGTCGCGTTACTTTTCACTTGACGAATATCTTTCTCTTTTTATCGCTTTCTTTCTCTCTTTCCCTCTCACTTTCGTTCCCGCTTTTTTCATACATCGTTAAACTTTTGTCACTCGAAAAAAAAAAGCCGCTTTACGAGCATCCGTTATGCCCTCTTTTTTCCTCTCACGCCCCATTTATATTTTCTATGCATTTTAGCCGATGCGATGCTCAATGGACAAAATCTCACCATACTCGCACTTGGGGCTTCTCGTTCATTCACCCAACCACGAGAACGGACATGTCTCGAGTCTTGGTATTTAAAAAAATTCAACTTATCACGAAAATTCATAAATAATTCAAATTCTATGAGTTTTTATTTTGTCTCCGTGATTCTCAAGTGAATGAACGAGGTGCAAATGGCAAGTGCGCATTTGCAAAGGTGAATAAGAGTCTTGTGAATATGTCCCAAATAATGAAGTGACAAACTGACGATTCCACAGTCTCGTGGAATCATCGCCGTCCGCTCAATTCTATAAACCACTACGATCGCGTAATTTAATATTCATTTAAATATAATTAATGTTTATTTACGTATAGATCGAGCGCGGTATTATAATTTTAATGGCTCTGCTACGATATATTTATATATGTGAATAAATATCTTTTCATATATAAATATATTGATTGGAGCGTGGTTGTTAACAAAACGTGGATGGAAACTCATTGTGTGTGTATTGAATAATATAATAAGTAGTAGAGTATAAAATAGAAGAAAGGAATGGTGAGAAATTGATTTCGAAGGGATTGAAACTGGAGGGATTAAGTGCAGGAAAGAGGCAGAATTTCTTAGCACGAGATTCCTTGTGTCCGTTGTTCCGAATTATTCAAACAATAATGTTTTTTCTTTTCATTTTTTTTGCATTAATTTTTGGCATTTTGTCTTGAAATTTCTCCAGTCCCGGAGAATGAGAAAATTCTTTTTTTTTTTCCTTGTAGCAAACATTGAGTTTTTCGATAACTTGTGCTAACAAATGTTCATGCTCATTTAACAAATTTCGCCTCGACTCGAAAGGGTTCAGATTGAATTTGAAAACAAAAAAAGGGGGTTGGGGCACGTTGAAAAATGATTGCCAATACATTGAACGTTTGGGGATTAGGTCTGAGCGAGTGTTATGAGCGAGAGTTTTTCAAAAAGGTGATGATAAACATTCAGTGAATATAAATGTATTAGCGAAAGAATAAATATGGTGCAAAAAGGAGGCTCTCAACATTCCGGTATCCTTCTGACCTCATTGATGGACAAATATTGTTGAAACAGTAACCGCAGACGTTTTGACCCGAGGACTAAATACACGAGGAGGCAACATCCAAACGGCCAAATGTCCCGGAAGACAATTAGCCTTTTTGGAGACTCTCGAAAACAAAATTTCTTGATCATTCGTCATGTCACTCGATCTGCCATGATTCTGACCCATACACCATTGTACCTCACCATCAGTCACACTTCCTATCATGAAGATGGGACCCATTTAGACCCATAAAGACCCATTCAGAGTCGATATTTTGGCCGATGAATATTTCATCGTCGCGAATTTCGTCCTCGGATCAAAACACCTCGTACCGTTGATACATATAACATATACGTACAAATAGAAGTCACATGTAAATATGATCAAAGTTTCAGCAAGGATTTCTGGAAACCCAAAAAAAATGAGGGGCCACGACTTTTTTTGACTCGATTCTCAAAACTAAATATCAATTGTTCGATTATTTCTCGAATGTCTTCTTGGGACTCTGAGGAATATCTAGATTCTTCGATTTTGACGTAATTGGTGTCGAAAGGGTGTCGCGAAAAATGTCGCGATATGTCTCGAGAGTAGAAAAAAAAATTTCAGAATATAAAATTGGATGTTGAGCTTCGGGGCGAAAAGACTTGACAAGATACGAGGAAAAGCCCGAGGCCCAACGATTCTCCCGATCTCGTGTGTCAGCGATTTGGAAAGGAGATGAAGGTAAAAAAAAAGAGAAAAAAATGTTGGTAGGTTGGAAAAAGTGGTGGAAGGCTCGAGAGGGATGGGACGATTGATCGTAATGTATGAGGTGAGTTTCCGAAATAGTTTGGTAGATTCCATCAGTCAGGTCGAGTGGTGGTGTTGATGGTGATGATCGTGTTTGATGGGATGTTGATTTGAGTGTACCTGATTAGTCCTCCGACGTGGTAGTGGCCGAGGGCGTGGTTCGACGGCCGAAAATTTTTTGAGTTTGTCCTAGAGGCGAGACCATTTTTTTTTTCATGTTGTTGTTGTAGTTGTTGTAGATGACGATGATCAATGGAGATGATGACATGTTGTAATCGATAAACGATTTTATTGTTCAATCATATCTCTCATTTTTTCAAATTATAATCGATTGTGATATTTTATATTAAAATAATAAATATTAGAGATGAAAAGGAATTTGTTGTTGTTGTTTTTTTTTGTTTTTTTTTGTTTTTTTTTTTTTTTTTTTTTTTTTTTTTTTTTTTTTTTTTTTTTTTTTTTTTTTTTTTTTTTTTTGGTTTTTTATTT
>JAPYYS010001501.1:0-35670 GCA_030522525.1 Campopleginae sp. 14b
GTCAAGGCCATAATGGTTTTGGTTGATTCGATGAAATCATCGTGGACCATGAAGTGGCAACGTAAACTTTGTGAAAAAATTAATTGTTTTTTTTTTGGCAATATCTTTGCGTCGATTCGTCAAGTAATATCGAAAAAATAAGAAAGACTGGTCGAAGCAGAGGGTGAAGAGTCCCGTCAACGCGTCAAATCTCTCTCTCGGAGATTAGGGTATTATTTGAGAGCGAGAGATGGTCAGAGGGGATATAAAGTTTCTCCGCTACGAGGTGGTCCGCGCTCTACGGCCCTTATTATATTCGCAATAAAAAAAAGGCGAGAAGAATATTATTTTTGAAGTAGCGGGGTGTATTGTTTCTTGTCTCGAGACAACGAGAGGCTCGGCTTTCCTCCCGAGACGGTCCAGGATGTCTCGTGGGCTGTTTTTTTAAATCTGCTTTGATAGTTTTATTATTTTGACCACCAGAAGTGCTCGGGATCGAAGTTGCACCTGAGAATCGACAACTAGACTCCCTCCATCAACCTCTACGTCCAACGAGTCTCTCGTTACAAAATATCTACGTGGGTTGCATGAAAAATAAACCCGAGAGGATACGAAATACCGCGCCATGTAATTTTGTCGTAAATATATGCCACAACAACACGGGCGCTGCGCATCTGGTGCTTCGATATTTTCCAAAATCTAACAATCCTTCGAAACAGCATTTTTCGTTAATTCATTGTTACACCATCGGTGAGATCGCTTTTGAAAAAAGTTTGCATCGTTAGAACGCGACGAAATTTTTTTTTTCCTCGAGCAGAGCGCAATATTTAATCAGGAAAATAAAACGACATTTTTTTAGCATTTGGAGACAATATCGATACGAAAATTGTCATCGGTTTTGAATTCAACAAAAAATGATTAAAAAAAGTGTTTTTCGATGGACCTTAACGTTGCGAAGGTCAATGTTATTTCAAGATTCGATATATTAATCACGAAATTCAATATTTTCGAGAACGATTCAATGTTTTTGTTGTGCCGTACCGAAAGATTGGATGCGAAAATTGTCAAAGATTTGGCTGCGTGGAGCGCTCGTGTTACGAGCTCGTGCTGGTCAACCGCTGCCCGCCCGTCTTAGCTTTCAGGGTCCAGCATATTTGTACGCAGCAAAAACTCGAGGCACAGAGATTAATGAATCTGTCGTTGATGACGAAAAAACGAAAGTTGGAAAATTGAGAATAGAGATTTCTGGAGAAGAGTTTTTCTTTCTTTTTTTTTTTTATTGTTGCGAGCGTAGAGGCTTTATAGCGCTACGCGATAATTTTGTCGCCATCAAGAGCGTTGCTAGGATTGTCGGTACAAACGTGCCGCAGTTTACTTTCGTCCTGAAAAGGTCGTCCGAGGGCCCCGGGCCAGCAACAAGTTGTTGTGTGCAAGTTGAATGGAAAAGTAATGTTTCAAAGAGAAATAACCTCGGAGAAACTTCATGGGAGGCATTTCCTGGATGCTGGCTCGAAACGAGAAAAAAAAAACGCGTGATTTATGGCAGTTGTATATCTGTCTCGCGTGAAATAACAAGTTGCGAGTGGCCAGAGACTCGGATGTACGTTTTTACGTATGAATGAAACTGTTACCCTGACATTAATATGTAAACCAGTCGATCCTCTCGAGTGTCAAATCATTATTTCGAATATTGGCAGTAAACGTTTCCAATAATTGATTCATATCCCCCTTTTGTTTCGAAATACTTTTTTTCTTTTTTTTTCTCATCACTGAATTTTTTTAATTTATTTCAATGATATTAATATTTGAATATAAATATTTATATTATTAATATATATTTTGTATTGTATATATAATATATTATAAATATTAATATTCGAACATTAATATTTCGCATAAATAATGATTGAAAAAAAAATGTTTAATCAATTCGTTCGGGTGGAATTCATTTATTGCGATAATGATAGATTGAAAAACGCAGTTTGGGCCACTGTATAGAAGGAGAGAGGGAGGAAAAGGGAACAAGAGAAGGTTGGCAAGTTGTGTAACGAGCGAGAACTATGCTGGATAGAGGCGTCCTTATAACGGTGGGAGCACTTTATCAATATTAAATTGCCCCTTGGGAGATAGCGATAGAGAGAAGCCGACGAGCACGAGGATCTGGCGGAGGAGTGACGTCAGTTGTCGTGGTTGTCATCAAAGTAACACGCTGCTCCCGCATAGCAACCGAGAGAGGCTGTTGGGTGTTGCTCCGAGCAACGGAAGGACAAACACGGAGAATTCTCGTGCTGGCTGGCGATTCTGTTGCTCTCGGGGTTCCTCAGGCTGGCGCGATATATCCGTCTCTCCCGGCGCTCTTTTCGACGAGTTCGAAAGAGACGCACGTGGCTCTATAGCCATAGCCAATGGGAACTGTCTGCGCGTGCGCGAGCCCGCCACAAATTCCTCGATGTATGCGCGAAGTGGACCTGAGAAAAACGCCAAGGATGAAGCAGGCTCGGCCTCGCCAGCTGCTTTGCTGCTGCTGCTCCGCTTAATATTTTTTCGCTATATACATATATACGCGCGCGCCTCTCAGGCTCTTCTCGGCCCGTAGATCTTACAACACCATGGCGCATCTCTCAAAGATACCATCTCATATTTTTATTGACGCGTGTACTTGGGCTCTCCTCGTCCCACCAGCCAGCACCTTTTGCCAAAATGAATAAAACGACGATGATCGAGCGTACATATGCATGCGCGCGAATGTGCGCTCACACGCGCGCGCTTCGCGACACTAAAGTCAGGAGAGGGGGGCATGGTCCACCGCCGAAAATGATGCTAGTGAACGGGGTCACGCTAATGAACTCTGGCTCGAGCTCGCTCGAGCGAAGACGAATGGCCACTTGTGAGACGAACTCGTGAGGCATACTCGTCGCGCCTCTCCGGCCAACTAGTTTTTCTTAATTACCATTCGATCGCCTCGCTCGACTAAAGGAGCGATTAAATAAGCCGGAAGTACAGCATGTTTTTACTCCTTGACTCGTTCCTCGCGGAGACCTTCGAGCCGGCGTTCCCGAGCAAGGTCAATGGGATGAGTCTTCCACGGCGTCCAATACAATTGATCGTATCGCGCCTTCGTCCGGAGATTGTTAAACGACGCGAAGTCTCTCGCGCTAAACGAGACGAAAAGACGGTTCGATATTTTTGTTCGGTTTGTTGACATTCACTCCCCTCTGCCTCGCGATTTTTGCTGCTCCCATCGACCTCGTCTAATGCCTTGAAAATTTATTCGTAACCGCGCGCACGGTAGAGAAAGTCGATCGGTATAATCCGTTCGGTTCGATCGTTCGCTGCTCGCCGCGCGCCCCGTCGGTACGCGCCGCTCGCCGCTGTTTCGAATTATCGAGCAAGGCGCGGTGCTTCATTCAGAAAAATCTTGCCAGTACATAGAATATCGCGCCATTGATGTCAATTTCGGTCTTTGAGACTCCGCGTTCTGCCTCAAAGACTCGCCTCTTTCTCGGGCGGCGTCCAAGTACACGCGCTCGCTTGTAATCGCATGCAGGAATTTCTCGCAGACCTTCTCCCCCTCCTCTCTTTCTCGCGTATCTTCGTGACGCAGGAAACGATTCTTGTCCTCTCGTTCCGAGAACAAACACCGCGTATGTTATGCCTGAATAGTCTCCTCTGTTGAGCAACGCCAGTCGCGGGAGCCAAGCTTATCCGGCACGTACCGCGAGCTCCCGGTGAATACGCAAAAAAAAAAAAAAATCCTCATTTAGACAAAAAAAAAAAAAATTTTAATGACCAATTGATTTAAATGGTCGACGAATTGACGACGCTCCCGGGGTATAACTTGCGTCTCTCGCGGAAACTCGCTTGTGTCTTTTATTATTGTCCGTGACGATAATTCCGATCCAAGCAATTCTTGTTTTCTTGTCTCTTCGTTATCCTGTCAATCTTCTTGGAAACATCAAGTCCCAAACTGCCGTCATTGATATTCGCCTCTCGTTCTGACCTTCCCCCAGGGAGTTATGGCGATTAACCAATTTTTTTTCTCATTTTCTTTCTCCCTCGTCTCGTTTACGATTGTATGGAATTTTGGCAACGACGATAATCCATCAGGCGTTGCCCCATCGGTATATTTCGAGTTGCGATCGATTATTTTCACTCGAAAGCCATCGCCATGATGAATATTTGCCCAACAAATGAAGAATCGCCATATTTTCCATGTCCAACAACAATTTCGCGTGCGCCACGCGATTCTCAACCGGCCCGGGGTCACCAATTCGTCGAGGAGCTTATCAGCAACGTACTTCCTGTTTATCGCTAGGCTTCGTATATCGTTTCTAGCAGCCACCTTTCGCGCTCAACTTTAACTAACGTGCCTTGAATTCTAATGCTCCCGGGCGCATTTACACGAGCAACTCCGCCACCATGCGAGAAATCATCCTGGAACTCCCAAGAAATAAATACTCACCCGGACACACAGAGGCGTGCCCTATCTCTCATCACCTCTTCGCTCTTGTACCTTGAGACTCGTATTTTTCGACTCCACACCTTCTCCATCGCTGCGATCAAAATCATTCAATTTTTTCTTGTTCCATGCGCAAAAAACAACGATTCGTGTTTGATTTTTTATCCGTCATTCCATACTAATTATTGAACGATCATTCACACAAATTTTTTATCACTCTGAAGTTTGCAACGTTGAGGTTCCACGAAAAATGTTTTCTCTATTAATTATTTATTGATCTTTTAAAAACATGGCAATTTTGTGTGCCTTTTTAGTTTTCGGGTCGAAAGAGAAAATTCTTTCATTGTCCAGACCAATTATTAACTTTTAGGAGTATCATTTTTATTTGGATCGTGAAATTTGATGGAATTTCAAGGACTTTTCAGTGGCTCGATATATTTTTCTTGCTCGCGACACTGAAAATAAAATTTTGTTGAAAATGATGGATATTTTGTTGATCACGCGCGACTAAATGTTTTTTTTAGAAAATCACAAAATTCAGTCATTGCAGCAAGAAATAGTCTGGAAAGTCTCTTGGAAAAGTCGATTTTAGTCATTCCAATCGTAAATTTAGCTGACAGTTGCGTTAAAAATGGAAAACATTGTTGATATAATGAAAATTCATCAAAAAATCTTGAGTTGGCTGTATTCAGCAAAAGATCGACGTTTTTTGACTACATTTTATTATCAGTAGAATCGATTTTGAAGGTTTAATTTGTCTTTTCATTGTAGGACGAAAAACAAGCGAATATAATTCGGTGTCCGCGGAAGAGTCGCGTGATTGTTTGATCGAGACGGACTCGCCTATAGCGATGTTGTCGAGGATTTTTGCGCGAAAACAAGCTCACGCTAATTCGCTCGACTTCTCCCTCCGCCGTCCGTCAAACATCTGCTCTTTGGTGCTCGAACACACGTAGAGCGTGTTCATACACGAGGTTCTACGACGCGGAGATGCTTCGGATACGGTAATATGTCGATTAGTCCGGTCGGGGGTAATTAATCTTCTTGCCCTGCCGCGTCGTCTCTTTCATATTTCACAGTCACTCCTCGACAATACAGAAAATTTGCCGGCATCATAACAAACTTTTCTTAATATTAAATCATCGCCTCTTAATTTCTCCATCTTCTCGAACAATTTTTAAAAAATATCCTGCGCGTTCCTGTTCGGCCAATACGATGAAGATTTACATCAAAGCAAAAAAGTCCGGGCGACTGTGGCGTTATCGCTCGAGATGAACCACTTGACCGATTTCCTCGAATTTTTCACACCAATACACAGCTCGAGATTCGTACTAGACCAGACGTCGGAACAGGCGTTCAAATATTATTTCCACAACATTGAAGTTTCCGGCGTTAAAAATGCAATGAAATTCATTTTTTTTTCTTTGCCAAGTAAGCCCGTTATTTATATTAGGATTAAAATGATGGACCAGCCACCGAACCTCTCCTCGAAGTTATGTTCGTGAATTTGATGAGCTGAAAATTGAAAAATGCAAGTAGCAAAATAAAAAATATCGTCGCGGGGGAGTTTGTGTTGTGGAAGCCGAGAGTCTCATCGGCCATTGATTAGATCATCGACCATATGTCTCTGAGAAGAACCGCACATTGCAGAAGAACTTTGGGCAAAACGTTCTGCCCAAACATCGTGCTTGACACCGCCAACACTTATTATTTCTATATAAGACACGCCTCGTCCGATCGCTGCTTCGAGCTCTCGATTCGTACAGACCCTTTGCCTCGCATGCGCCCCGATCAACGTGTCATTCAATCCATTCCGTATGCCCAATCTGCCATATGTTGACATCCGATATACCTGGATTGAACCTTATGGAACTACGTTCGATCTCTGCATGTCCACCCATCGGCCCATCCACCAAGTGGCAATTAAAAATACATCGTCCAGCAATTTCTTTTTAAACTGGAAATAAAATTTAACCAAAAAAACGTCGATGATCTTCGGTGAATATGGCCAACTAAATATTTTTATACTGTTGAAGTTTGCAACGTTGGAATGTAACGGAAAATATTGATTTTTATTGATAATTTGTTTAATTTTCAAAGTGATCGCAAATTCTTCAAGTCGATATTTTTTTCTAGCACCAAAAATCGATCATTTTATCATAGCAATTTCATGGTGTACATAAATAATGGGCTTCGGCAAAGAAAAAAATGAATTTCGTTGCATTCCAACGATGCAAGCTTCGACGTCGTGTATTTTTTGGTAATTCCAAAATTTTCGTTATTTCGACAATATTTTTCATTTGCGATTTTTTCAATCGCATCAGTTTTTCACCCATCGACGTAAGTCTCTTCGTTGAGCTTTTCGCCATAAGGACTTTTAGTCGGAACTCCTGAATCTCATGGACGCTCGTTCCTTGAGGCACTTATTATTAATCGAGAGATTAATTAGAACTTGAAAGACACATCGATGAATTTTCGGCAATCAGTTCGGACCTCACGATCGATTTAATTTTTTTTTTTTTTTTTTTACATCAACGACAAATTGGCAGACGAGAAAAAATAACGACTGAGGAGCGACTTGCGTACAATTGCGGTGAGACTTTTGTTTGTACACGCGTGTTTGGTACGTCCGGTTGAAATTTGAATTGCACATACGTGGATGAGTCGCGGAAACGAAAGATTAGCGGAGAGAATAAACGTTGGCGTGTTTCGTTACGCGGAATGTACGTTTGAAAAGGATGCGCGAAGTATTTTGCAAGGAATACAATTTGAATGTTCAACGATTGCTGCAATTTGGATGGATTCGTGTAGAAAATGTTGGCGAGTCGATTGCCACGGGGAAGTTGATGGAAATCCGCGTCATTGAGGCGGATGCACTCGCGGCTTTACATCTTCCTGGTTCACGAACACTCGAGAGACAAAAGTGTCGAGACTAAGAAAAGAGGCGCAGGAAGAGGAGGAGGATAGAGAGAGAAAGCGAGAACTCTCTGTGCGCATGCCGTGTTCGAATTATGCTGCCTCAGGCCCAGACAACTTTCTTCTTTCTTACATAAGTGTGTACCGCTCAGACTCAACGAGCGGTCTCTTACCAGCCGGGAGGGCCCTGACGCCCCCTCCCTTCTTCTTCAGTGCAATTCGGCAACGAGTACAGAAAAAGATGAGCCTCGGCCCATTCTCCCTCTGGAATGCGGGCCAGTTTTCTTGGCCCGATCTCACCCGACTTCTCCGTCTTCTTTTTCATTTTCTCTCGTCAATTCATGAATTTGCACGATACCCTTTGTGTCACGCGCGTGACCAAGCTCCCCGAAACATTAATATGCTCAACCACTCACACGATAACGTACTCTCGAACGCAACAGCCATTGATCGAGGCCGGCGATATTCCATGTGCGTTTTTTGCCACTTTACAACATTCAGTACAATTTTTCCGGCATTTTTCGTCGTGATTTCTATTCGCCCACGATCCATGCAATCAATTTAAATGATAATGTATCCAGACACTCGAAAAATCACCGATAATCGCTCGGAGTCTCTTGGATGAGCAAAAATCGCTAAAAATTCAATTTTACCTACGGCAATGCGTGAAATTAGTAATGGAATGTAAATAAATTTATTTCCATGCTCTATGGCGCAGCTGGTGATGAAATTCACGCGCGATTACTTTTCCCATCCCTTGAAAAGTTGCTTTCCGTCACTTTAACTCGATGACGTGAAAAAATCCATCGACTCATTCAAAATGTAATGTCAATAATTAGGAACGATGTTAAAGCTTGCATCGTTCTGTTTTCTTGTCGAGCAGAGCTCGAGATTCTTATTGAAACTTTGGTCAAGACAATAGAACGATATTTTTCCAGGATCCAAACACAAAATCGCTACGAAAATTGTCATGATTTGAAAAGTTAAAGAAACAGTTGAGAGAAAAATTCTTGTTGGACCTCAACGTTGGGAACTTAAGGGTCGTAATAACGAAATTCTGTCACGCACGATTTTCAACTCATGGTTTTAGATTTTTTTAAATTCGAGACACTAAGGATTTTTTGTAAATATAAGAAGAAAAAAGGATCAAATATATCGAACGATTTGCTGTTGTCTTGCCCTTATGAGAAATTACATTAGAAAGGTGGAGTTATAAATAAGTGAATAATGTGAGTGAGAATAAATTTAGCAAAGGAGATTGGAGAGTTCGGACCTCCTCGGGGACGTTTACCGACCTCCCGTAAGAGTATTCTATTTTGCGAGGGCCGGTGCAACGTGTGTGTTCGAACTTGGTCACGAGCCTCTGCATCGCGAGTTCATGGGATTGCGATTAAAAATAAAGTCTGGCGCATGAGCATTGTGCATCCACGAACGGACCACGTGGATATTTAGCGTCGGAGCCAAAACGCGATGCAGCGTGGGGAATCTTTGCAAGGCTCAACAAGCACCAATATATTTCACGCCTCGTTAGTACGAATTTTTCTCTAAGAAATCAAAAACAGTTTTTTGTCAATTTACAATTTTTTTCCATGCATTTTTTCTCTCAATCTTCAACTTTGACATAAATTAACTTTTCAGTTGACCTTCGAAATCAGGAATGCAAAAAAAATCTGAGTAAAAATCTAAGAGATAAACGAAGCGACGATGAATCAACGCGTTGCACGACTTCGAGGGATTTAAAAATTATTTCCGTGTAATTCAACGGAGTGTTTCAGGAAAAAACTACCTAATGAACAATTTTCGAAGAACAAAATGATGGAAGATGAAATGTTTCGTTACATTGTTAACCGGTCACAAAAACCAAAGGCTTCTTCATAAGTTTTGTTTCCTATACTGGAGAAATGTTCAGGGCGACTATTTAAAATTGTGAGAAACGTCGACCAATATACCCCAGAAACATTGTAATTTGACGGTCCATGACTCGTGGCATTGACATGTTCTCATGAAGAAATGTCATATTTGGAATTTCAATTGATCGGTTTCCCTACCGCTGTTCATGGCGGTAACATTTGTTCGTCATTTGATTTCATAATTACTTCACGGGCCGTCAATCAACCGCTTGGCGTGAAATATGCAATCGCATTGAAAAAAAAACATCTCACATTTTTCCCGTTCAATTTTGCGAACTTGAATTATTTTCTTTCGGCCCATCAAGAATTCTGGTTCGTTGAAAAAATCTTGGAGCTCAGACGAATGCGTTTGGAATTATGGGAAAAAATGCAAAAACGCGAAATCCTCTGGGCCGCCCGAGCCTCGATACGCAGTCCCTCCTCTGGAAGTTTGACAAGTGCATCATTACGTAATGAAAAGAGACATAACCTTTGATCGACACTATAAAAAAAAAAGAGGAATCAATAAAAATGAGGATGATTTATAAATTTGTGAGGAGTGGAGAAGGAAAATGTTGGTAGGGCGAAGAATGAATTGGCGCGTAGTCTATGTTAGAGCGAGGAAAGAGACGAAATGCGCGAACGAATGAACGGAAACGAAGGGGACGCGCCCTTCGCACGCTAGCACCGAAAAGCGTCTCTCTCAAACTGCCGGCTCCCGAGCGTTTTTCCCCCTCTCACTTTACTCGCCGAGGACTGTGAATTCGTGGCTGCTTTGTAGCCGAATCCCCCTCTCGGTAACCCCGCCGATGTTCCCATTCCACGAGTTTTAGATTGCGTCGTTCTCGAGCCGCTGAGCGACCGCTCTCGAGGTTCTCCCCCTCCACACTGGGACCTACGCCAGCTCTCTCGCGTGGATAAAACCCTTAGTTCGAATCGAGCGAGCGAGGGGCAAGCACTCTAACGGCGCTCCCTCCATACATTTACCCCAGACTAAATTTCATCTCCCGCAACCTCCTCGTTTTCATTATCGAGGAATCATGGAGATACTTAAACATTTCGCCGCTCGAAATCGCTAAAAAACAATCCCAGTATTCTCCATTCTCCCGAAACAAAATAAAAAACTAAACCAAAAACAAGTTTTTATTGGAAAGTTTGCAGTTTTTCCGTCAAGTGTGAATCTGACATTACGGTGTTTGTTGACAATTACGAATTGACACGTGAGTTTTACATTTTCTTAAAGAAAACAACAACGAAAACCGTCATCGTCGTCGTCCCTTTGTCTCTCGCGTGCTCTGCCCTTCTAGAGCAGCAGCAGCAGCTGTGCAAACTCGGAATCCCTCGTTTTTAGCTCCCTCTTCGTCATCATCCGGACTTACGCGCGCCCTCGAGCCCCTTCGTTAACCTCTAAAGTTTAAAGTTGACAAAATCATTAAATTTCCATAGTGTTGCGATTCCGTTTTGAGGGAGGATAAAAAACACATTCGCGAAGAGGCAACTGTAGCCTATAAATGAATACAGTTTGAAACATAACAAACGATAAGCGCGGCGAGTGACCGGAAGTACGTCTCGCTAAGATTTCTGGCACATCGGAGCCGGCGAAACGTTCTTGGTGGAGCGAGCGGGTTCTCTCACGAGGCAATCTTTGTGGTGCGATCGCGGTGGGGGGGGGGGGGGATTATTATTGTTGTCGATAGGCGGCGCGTCGTTTCGCGGCCGCTCGGGCTCTCGCGTTTGTGTGCCATTAGAGAATCTCTTTCGCTTGGTTCGCCGATCGAACGAAACAGCGGGCTGGCGCGCGCGCGCACCCGGCCTTTCATTATTTCCCGGTAGAGAGCTCTCGGTTTATCCTCGTGGACTTTAAACATAAACACACATTTTTTTTTTCTTTTCCCAATACTCGGCGAAAAATCGGTTTTTCCTTTAATACAAACCAGTCTCAGGATGTTGTCCATTCGAGTTGATCGCGCAACGACTTTTGGAATACCTTTAACCGTCGTTTGACCGACTCGAGTCAAGTGTCAATTTAAACGGTGTTGTGTGTTTTTCCAGCCAATAGAAAAACTCGCCGATCGCGAAGAAGAGACCGGGGGCCATCGAGTTACTCCGAAGAAACAAACAAAATGGATATAGTGTGAGGAATCGAACCAGGCCGACCAAGGACCTTCCGGTTCCTTTTCTTTTTTTTTCTTTCCTTTTCATCCGCGCTCGCCCGTGGAACGTCGGCAATATTCCCCTGGCGGGAAAATTCCGGCATCTTCTCTCACCAAACGGGGGAAGGACTTTTCGGGCTCGTACGTCAAGGGACAAAACTGACACAGGAAAAACTCAACAAAATCATGGAACTATCGCCGCATCATTTGCTCGTACCGGCTAAATCGGTCGATATCACCTCATATCACTCAACTTTTTATTCACCACCACCAACGGAAGCGTGAGTTTCACCAACCCACACAATTACTCCATTGTTTTCTAAAAACTTTCGTCTAAAAATATTCGACTCTTTCTAACTTGATTCCAAATAATGCAACCAAAATTTACTATATTCTGAGCATCGTCATCTTTTCGGAATCGTATTTTTGCACCCCCGCATACACACTGGGTCAAATTGACCCATGCTTGAAAAATGTCAAGAATTCACTGAAACATATTTGTAACATGTGCAAAAAATCTTGAAAAAATTTAGACAAAGTATTCGGGTCCCAATGACCCAGTGTGTATGGAGATGGTGAAAGAGCATTTATCCACCGTCTGAGGACCGACGTCTTTTTGGAATCATATTTTTGCACCCCCCATACACACTGGGTCAAATTGACCCATGTTTAAAAATTGTCCAGAATTCGCTGAAACGTATTTTTACGGGTCCCAGTGACCCAGTTTGTATGGAAATGGTGAAAAAGCTTTTATCCACAGTTTGTGAATGTCATTGTTATTGATTGTCAGAAATTCGATCTGGAAATTATCGCGCCGACTCGAAATATCTGAGAAAATAATTCGATAGCGAAATTTTTGAAAAATTGAAATTTTTCGACGAGGGATTTGCAAGGGAAAACAGAAACATTATTGCAAATTGATGTGAACATATTTTGAAGACACATTCGAGACTGAAACATGGAGGAAACAGACTTAAAGGCACAACGATGTAAACAATGTCGTGCGATCAGTTGGAACTCTTGAATAAGATTCCACGAGTCCTTGACGATCCGTTGTCCATTATTCGTGCTGCGAACATTAAAAGCAATGAACTACACGTGACGTGCAGTCAAAGAGCGATCGAGTGCAGTCACAAACACTCTCAAGCTCTCCGACCAAGACGGTTCGTAAACTTTTTGGCGCCAATAACTGTACAAATATTGAAACTCTCAAGAAATTCTTGAAAACTTATAAATTCGTGATAAATGACCGATCGGCAAAACAAAGCCAAGCAGAAAGTCTTGTCCGAGCACTTGAAATCGCTCAAAGTTCTCACGACGCTGTAAATCATAAATCGTTCAAGTGTTACGATCGTTTTTACGATTCACGTTATTTTTCCATTCCAGGAAATAAAAAACGCGTTAAAGTCGAGCCTAAGAGTACAATGATTCGTTGAAAAGCTTGAGAGTCGCTAGGAACGTGATCTTTACGATAATATCTCGAAGAACCGCGCGCTCGATTTAATTATAAACATTGATAGTGGATTATGTTTTGAATGCGGCACTCACTGCAGGCCGGAAGTTCACGTTGCACTATCAAAGGATATGCACGCGGCCTTATCGCTCCGAGTGGCACAATGCTCAATGACGCTCGTGCCTGCGCTCCAGCCATGTTAATAATGATTTAACAAATAATCTCCAAGAAAAACGAGAAAAATGTGGAAATTTTCGGGAAAAATTTTGTCCTCACCACCGTCCGGTGATTTTTCATCGTTCGGGAGATTCCAAGAGCCGCACAAACGTTATTTTTCAAAAATATTACATAACAACAGTGTGAAATGCGAAATTTGACGAGATTCTTATTCCCTTATTGAGCCCTCGAGCTCCCCGATCTGATTTGATCGGAAAAACAAATGGAAAATATGGAACGATCGTTATCGAATATTCCTGTGAAAAAGACCAGAGCCAAAGCCTCGAAACAAGTGGAAAATCATTCTATACACATATTTGCCTTTTCTGTTTTCTCCACCTGGTCTTTGGTTCGGAGGAACTGTTGGGTGATACATGACGAGAGTTAGGATTCCGAAAAATAACGCGCTAAAATCTCGGGCTATTGGTATCGTAAGCTTTCGGCTGGCGAAGCGAAAAGATCCCTGAGCCAGCATCGTTAATCCGGTTTGGCAACATACCTCTTTTACCTGTCAAAATTTTAGGACCGAAACTGTATTTGTAGAGATGGCCCGCAACGACCTCGCCGCATTTTGGTATTTTGTATTCGAGACCTTTTATTCCACGTTTTTCAATTCCACTATACTCCAAATTTATATATATATATATTTGCAACCAGACAGCACCATTTTTTGGGTTATTAATGAGGCGCGACAACTCGCCGATGATAATCCTCGAAGCATTCCTTGGTCGGGCGACGATATGCACAAGCCCTGGAGGTCGTTGGCGTACCAAATGCGTTACGAGAAGCACCTCAAACAAAGAAAAAAAAAAAATGTAAAAAATTGATCGCAACTAAAGTAAGTAATTAATTGCCTAATTAAAATACAAGACTCGATAACGAATTATATACAATCGAGTCGGATGTTTTATGGCTCCGAGATCATTACGACACAGTCCAGTTTTGCTGGATTCCTGCAGTATTTTTGCACCGAGTGCTTCGTCCTATCTCGAGGCTGAATCAACTTTCGGGTTCCATCCTCCCCAGACACCGCACACTTTGAATTTTCAACGAAATTCATCCATCAATTAATTTGACTGAAAATTACAAAAATCCCGTGAGTTTATCAACGTTTGCAAAAGACTCAACGTTCCTGTTGTTCACATAGAAACACTTTTTAGTGAATCCACTTGACACCAGGTTATGGAACAAGTATAAACACATAAATTAGCATATTTTACGGAATAGCTCGAGTCATAGTTTGTCCATAGCATGGAGCCGTGAACGTCAGGGATAAAGGGAACCAGGCAGAGATGCCTCGCTCTCCATCCTCGCGACTTTATCAACATTACGTATATTTCGGGACAACCGTTAAGTAAGTGTCTCCTTTGGCTCACAGTTTTCAACATATTTTTCGCTTCTCACGCCTGATAAAGTATCAAAATGTCCGTCGTCCTCTCAAATTCGTTTCATGTTTTTACTTTTGCTCGAAAAATAATGTTTTATTAATTTTTTCGGTGCACTGTTTTCCGTTTCTTCATTCCTTCGAGCTCTTTCTGTTGCCAATGTCAACAAATTCAATACTTATTTCTTCTCCGCTCTAATCCTACGTGAAAAGTAATAAATCCAAATAAATTCGATAAGCTTAACGAGAAAAAAGAGATTTCGTCACAAAGAGCCCAAATGTGATGCTGAAAGCCGGCAACGTTGAGACGCAATGAAAAATGTTGATTTTTATTGATTATTTTTTTAATATTCTTAATTATCCAAATTTTCCGCGCCGATATATTTTTCTCGGTCAAAAACTGGTCCTTTTATGATTGCAATTTAATTCTCAATATAAATAATGAACTTTGGCAAATAAAAATACGAATTTCGTTGCATTCCAACGATGCAAACTTTCACTTCCTGCTGACCAAGTAAAAATCATATATTAGTCCAAGAGCCAGTGCCGAGAGCCAGCGGATTTTCCTTGGCCAACGGTCCGTCAATCTCGATTGCGATGACGTTTTTCCTTGGCCGATAGAACGGAACATTCTCTCGGCAGGAATAATCGAAGAGCATTGCACGCGTCTAAAAGAAAGCTGAAAAATTGATAGCAGCTGTTTCTTGTTGTGCATGGCGGTAGCACGTCGAGACGAGTACGTAAAGACGTACTGGTGAACGACAATGGGGGAGCATATATATCCGTCTGCTGTTGCTCTATCCGGAGGAGTCTCCCAAATGCCGAATTGCAAAGTTTACAAGGGGTTGCGTACTCGCCCTTTCTTGAGCAAGGGACGTCTGGCTCTTTCTTAGCGGGTGCTCGCCGGCGTCCTAAGGGCGAGGGCTTCTCAAGGCATATGCCAAGCTAAAAGCTGGCTCGAGCCAGACCCATGCAACACAATCTGGCTCTCGCTGTAAAGCTCCAACGATAGGAACCTCCATCCACGACGTATTACTTCCTTCTCCCCTATATCACTCGGCCCAACATTCCCCCGTTCAACCCCAACAACCGTGTCTCCTTTTATCCTCAATCTCTCGAGGCTCACCAGCCTCGCGAACGCCATCAGCCCTCTGACTCAGAGATCACGGCGTAGATACATTTATCCATGGGACTTGCATTTATTCCGCCGTTTTTTATGCCACCGGCAAAATCACCCAAACTTGTCTGCTCTTGTTCGACCGAACCGAAACATGCAAGGGGAAAAAATCGATTCGCGGTCACTCGAAATCCCATTCTCCCCATTCTCCCAGAAAGAAATAAAAATTCCATTACACGTTAAAAATCGACGGAGACGAAAAGTACGAAAAAAATCTAAGAAAAGTTTCAACATCCTTGAGATTTCGGCTCGAGCCTCGTGAGGAATCACAAATCATTAATTATTTATTGAATTTTGGAGAAAAAAAAGAAGAATTTCGTTACCTCCCAACGATGCAAACTTTAACGTTGTGTTTCCTAGCATAATGCAAAAATGATGCGAGCCTTGGAGTATATCCGGTACGGAGAAGCGTAGGAATGACGATGCGCTGGTTATTAATGAGTGCGAGATAATTGTAGAAAAATGTTGAGGTTGCGTGAGAGCCTGGAACGTCCTCAGGGCCAGGCGACATCCGGAAACGATAATCGGTAGTTCCGTAGTATAGAAAAGGGAATATTGACGCTGACCATAACTCCGGGCACGCACGACTACCCCTCGTGGCAAATGGTTTTACGCGGTGGGTTATGGAGGATGCTCGATCGTAGAAATAATTCGCGCGGGCGATTCCCACGCCCTTGTGTTGTGTTGCCTGGCAAAGTATACATGACCTCCTTCCTCTCTTTCTCTCCCTTATGGCCCGGGGAGTATCGAATTAAAGATTCACACGGAAAATGGTATCGCACTTGTCATGGGAACGCGAGCACGGAAGAGCGCAGGGGTAGCTTCCCCGAGCCCGCCATACGCGCCGAGTAGAATGGCCTCGAGAAAATATGGAGAGGGAGACAGAGGGGTGTATATCGTGCGCCGCGATACAAAGGAGCTTACGTTAGGTGCATGCATACAGCCCTAAAAGGACCAAATCGTAACTAACCGAGTGGAGGGATGAACCAAAAAAGGAAGGAGCATTCTCCGCTTCCCCTCTTCTTACCTTTTTACCATACTCACCGGCACACATTCATGATGTCGACGAACAAAGAAAAAAGGAGCGATCTCGAGGCTCCTTCTTCGCAGCACCCTTCGCGCCACCGACTTTCCATCCCCGCTAAATAAAATCCCTCCATCGTTACTATTATCCTCATCATTTTTTCCCATTACTTTTCTTCTCTCAATGAAAATTAGTGGCTATTATATCAGAGATCCGTCGACACAGATTTCAGTAAATAAATCAGAAATTAGTGCTCGATCGAAAATGGTGAATCGAGCTCTCAATTATTTCGTATAGGAAAAGTCGCAGCAACCCGAGGAGTTAATGATTTTCCAGGAGGAAAATCATTCGTTCTGGATGGGCAATGCGCAGGTGCTCGAAGCTGGTGCAGTCTTAAAAGGGAAAAGGAGGCTGTTGCACTCAATGTTTTTATAATGCATAACGCGTGTGAGTCGCTGACTCAAAATTTCCCTCCTATCGCCCTCGTTCAAGGGAGTAAGTGAGCGAGGGCATTACGGCAGGTGGTGACCAGATGTCTCGGTAAAAGAGACTTCCACCCTGACCCTCTGCTGTGTCTCCTCGTATATACATTCACGACGCAACGAGTACGTCCGTACAAAACGTCAAATAACAAAAAACCCACGTACACACATGCATACCCGTATGTACAAAGACACGTATGCTTGGCATTTAATGTACACGAGCATGCACTCACGAACGAGGTGCAAGTCGCCCTGCCGGTGTACCATCGCCAAAGAAACGCCACGAGAAAACACGTTTCAACTTGCGTCGTTATCCTCCTTTCTATTTAACCCTTCCCCGATCATGTGGGTCTTTTCGATCCGAGAAACGACCTTTTTTTTCTTCAAAAATCTTGTTTTCTAACCCTTCGATCGTCCAATTCGATTTTTGAGACATCGCCAATAAACATTCAGGCTTCCACGTAAGAAAAATTCAATATTATCCAATAAAAAGTTTTTATTTTCATTGAAAACAAAAGGAGAATCAATCGAGAGGATTGCAGAATTTTTTCAATTTTTTTTCTCCGCAAATATGCGCAATAGCCGCAATGATCCGGAGCGCCATAAGGAATCGGGCACGTGGACCATTTTTCCACCCTTTCGAAAGCGAATATTCCGAAAAACATCGATTTCTCATTGCCATGCGTTTGGGAGCAATTGTCTCCGCACTTTTGCCTTTTAACTCGATACACAATTTATAAAATAACCCGATTCATCCCTCGATATCCTAAAATTTTCATCGTTTTTTGGAAAAGTTATAAAATTGCATAATTAGCTAATATAATTGTTGGGTGACGATATCTATTCGTTATGAACGTTCTCATTTTCGGCGAAATAGGTCGCACACACTTCTATGTTGGAAGGGTGGACCCCGGATATGCGCATCGTCGTCCGATAAACTGTAGAGCTCTTATCATTATTCTCATTCATCACTCTCCGGCTCTCCGTGCTTTTCGTCTCTACATTCTCGCCGGTCGAGAGTGTGCGTGCTCGTATTTTAACAGATATTGTAAACAGAATGTTTCGTCGTGCGAGTATAACCACGACAAGGGTCAATCGACACTCTCAACCGTTTACTTCTTATCCCAATTGCCTCGTCTCGTTTCGTTTTGTTGAACACTACACACGAATAACATTTTGCCAGGGCGCGTGATTGCTTATTTATAATTTTGCTTGGATTCTACGAATCTCGTCTCAACTGTTCGTATTCGCCGTTATTTCTTCAAGGTCGTTGATTCATCATCGCGTTCAACACCAATACCAATCGATCAGCCTCGGCTGAGGATTGCGGGCTCTTCTCGATGCAAATTCCTCCTCGATACGAAATGACATTTTTTCCAAGTCGATTTTGTCACGAGATTATCGAAACTTTCGGGAAATGCGACAAAAAAATAATTTCTTTGGGTTCCTTGGACTGGGATGGTCAGGATAGTCGCGTAAGAAAAAAATGAGTTACGAGCTGAGCCGAGAATGCGCATTCCGGAAGATTGTAACGACAAAGAACAAAGTAAATTACAGTAAAAGTAGTTAATGTGACGTTTCGTAGAGCCGGAAGCGCGGGTAAGGTTGGAAACTAAAGTTACGAAAGGGTTTCCGATATCATGCGACCGGCTCATCGGAAACAGTCTCAATTGTGTGCCCATCGGTGTCCCGAAAAGTGGACACGACTAGCCGACATAATTAGCCTCGCTAGAGCAATTTCTTAAGGTTGCCGTTACAAGTACGTTCGTACAAAGACGAAGTTTTGATCCAAGCTCAGCGAAGCATGGTTCCTCGTGTGGCACGAGTGCCTAATGATTGTCGTGCCGACGCAATGCAACGATAAGGAAGTGAGCGCGTTGGATCGAACGACCTAATAATGACAGCTCGAGAATGACAGTAAGCGGAAAAGGGAAAAAGCAAAATTGATAATCTTGCGCAAGGCATCGTGTGGTATCCGGAGCAACGCAATTTCTTGTCCAGCCGCGATGAGTTCAACATTCTTATGGCATTAAGTCCATTCGGCGTGACGAACGACAGAGTCTCGCTCGTATTCGGGACGGGGGTTTATTGTTGCGAGACGACGGGAAGGAAGGAAGTAACAGAGGTGCTGGCCGCGGAAAGGGCGCGATGGGGAAGAAATAAGGAAAGAAAGAAGGGAGCTCGGGCAAGGGAGAGCGAGAGCCTCGAGAAACGACACCCCGATAAAACGAAGGGGCAAGAAAAGCTTCGGGGATGCTAAGAACGACGAAGGGAAGGTGGAGACGCATGCAACAACTGACTCCTGATGCTAGTGCCCAATATAACGCGAGGTAATAATGCTTTGAGCATACAGAAAGCATAAGGGAGCTCCTGCGGCGGTTCTACGTATGGCTCCCCGAAAAAGAAAGAAAAAAAAAAAAAAACAACATCCTCACGGGCCACATTGAACAGCGAGGACGAGTTTACTACAGCGACGTATAACACACACGCATACAGATGGAGCGCAGATGGTATGCCAATGTCCCACGTCTTGACGTTTCGTACGAAACGGTAGGAGGCTTTGTGGAGAAGAGAACCAGAGAGAGAGAGAAGCAAATTTAGCGAGACCGATCGATGGCTACGTGGACTTTTAAAAAATACGGCAAATCGCGCAGTGAAAGTTTACGAGATACCAGACTTATTCCTCGACCCATGGACCGGGGTCGTTTTCCTCCGGCCTTTGTCACAAGTTGCTCGAAAAAAAAGTGATTAACAATAAGATGAAGAAAAAATCTCGATTCTCAACTTCGAAAGGACAATCTGAGGATTGTCTACGAATTTTTTCAGATTTTTCTATTCATAACTGCGGATGTGCTAGCGCCGAGATTCCAGAACTTAATTTTTTTCCCTGTCGCGCTTTTCATTATTCTTTGTCGATCGATGTACGCATCCAGAATCGACACGACACTGTCCCAAGGATTAAAATAAATAAAGTCATAACGAATCTCTGGATTTTATGGAGGAGAAAAAAAAGTTTGAGCACGTTGACCAATTCGGATGTGCATGAGCCTGCGATACGAGAATCAGAATGAAGTGGCAACAAAAAGAAGCCCAGCCTATACGTGGAAATGGAGTCTGCCTGGGACAAAAACTGGAATGCGAGTTTCCCAGGGAGGACGGGGGATTGGAAAGATCAGAAGAATGCGAAGCGTTGGAGGTTCGGAAAGACTTCGCGCCGAAGCGGCAGGTCAAGACGAGGCTCAGTTGATCGCCCGCACAATTTCTCCAGACGCGTTGTGTGCAAACGAGGAATTTTCATGGGTGTCTACGTTGTTCACTTGGAAACGCTTCACGAGTTTAAAGGTCCAGGTATAAGCGGCAACAGAGCCATCCTCTCGATTATTTTCCAAGATGAAGCGAACCAAACCTCCAAGTACCTCTCCACCCTCTCACCAAAAAAAATTCGATTTTCTTTCGGGCAAACTTCTTGAGCCGCCCTGCTAACCCTAAAGAAGTGGAATCGTCAGACTTTTCTTTGAAGACGTTACTCGCTTCAAACAAAAAAAAAGAAAAAAGAAAAAGAAAAGGTTCAAGGGTGTCCGGCACTTGTACAACGACCGGAGTCCCATTCTCTTCGAATCTTTCTCAATGAACGTCGTCAAAACTTTTCTACGATTTTAGAAAGTTGCCTCGCTAAGGCCACGGAAGAAATGAGCATAAAGTTTTTCCGAAAACAGCATGAACTTCGTATTCAACGATTAATATCGAGCCGCTTTGCACTTTCCACAAATTTTCATGAAAGAAATAAAAATACAAACAAGAACGAAACAAAAAACGATCCAGAGGATCTTCGCTGCTGTACTCGTGCGATGGAAACTCTACGAGCTCTTCCGGTCAAGGGTTTTGGAACAACATTCGGAAATTTGATGACGATCAAGATTTGAGTCTCGTCACAGTCGACTTCAATACTCTTCGATGGGTTTCTGAAAATTGGATATAAAATCACAAAATTCTAAACTGCCTCATATTTCTTTTGAGGGGCCGACGATCTTAGGGATTGCTTTTTTTCTTCTATTTCGAGAGTACGATTTTACGAAGTTTCCTATGAAAACTCGTTGGCCAATATCCAAATTTTGGAAGATTTAACCCTGGCTACTGAAAAATTGAGTTTTTCGCTTGAAAATGGCTTTTCATGTGCAGATCCTCGTTGAAGGAAATGTTTAGATGTCGTTTGACCAACAGTTAAAAATTCTCCCAACAAGGGTTGTTTGCCATCGGTAAAAAGGGGTTAGAGAATGTTTTATTTAAAAGATAGCAGCTTTCCTTGTCGCACTCAAGGTGGCGCGATAATGCATGAAAAATAAAAACCGCCAGTGTTCCTCAAATGGTAATTGAGGTCCGTAGCGCGTCTCTAGCCATGCCTAGGCTCGTTACGTGTTTGTTGAGTCCGTTTTATAGTCTCGTTACCCGCTTGTTGCTCGGTATCAGAAAAAGTTGGAGGCGCATTAGTTGGGAATCTCGTTAGCTTATCCGATCTAGGTACGAGTGCAAGCCGCGGGAAAAGAGGCCGTAAGGGCAGGTGCACCTTGCCCGAAGAAACACTCAGCGGGACAGCTGTCGGTCTATGAGCGTGCGCCCGCGGTCGTCGATCGCAACTTTGAAGCTTCTATTTTAAAGACGCGTTCATGGGACCTTCTTACCGGCTTCTCACTCTCTTTCTGGCCCTGTGTACAAAAGGAAAGGAGGTATTTTACCTTGGTATCGGGCCAATGTGTAAAGCAGCACAAGAAGGGAAACAGCAGCTGACAAACACGAGGCACGGGCCCCATTGCGTTGACGATATACGCGCACATGCGGGGAGACCATACATTCGAAGACGAAGCGGCACAAAAGGTGGTGGCGCGAGCCAAACGATCCTGCATTCGCGATCAAAGTTAGTCCCGCTATTTTACTAACATTGCTTCATTCATCTTGCATCGCGCGAGCCGTTTATCGTCGCCAGGACTAGCCGAACGCCCAGAAGTCATGGGAGATCGAAGACGACGCACAAATTTCCTTGAATCGACCAATCGCTCTTTTATCTTCGCCCCATTATCTGCTCCGCGACGTTATTGCCCCGAACCCCAGCAAAAAAAAATCAACCAAGTATTTTCTGATTTAATTTGACGATTATTTTTATTAAATTTCCATTTCCATCACAAAAATGCCCGAGGAAATCGTGTTGCGAGGTCCAAGAAAAAAAATTATAAAATACGTCTCCACTTTGATGATTTAGCGATCGCAAAGTCCTTCACCCGCGCAAAAGGTTAACGATATACTGAAATAATAAACAAGAGGCGGTTCCGACGAGTACAGTCAACGCATGTTCCAATGATTCACACGCTTCCGCGATCTTTCCAAACGCTTAGAATCTCTTTCAAACAATATTATCCCTGCCTGACCATCAGGCCCGAAGGCGAGCTCAACGAAAAGGGTTTCGGAGACAGAAAGGAACAAAACGACCAGGAGAAGCTTTAAAATAAAAAAAATGCAAACAAAAATGGAGAACAGGTCTTACAGCCACCGGGCAGACAACTCGGTCCTGTCGCGTTTCGCGACATGAATGAGACTCGGCCCCTCTCTCTCTCTTGCTCTCTCCCGGCTCCGTCGCTTCCTCGATCTTTTCCTCGCTCCCCCCTCCCTGACCATTCATTTCTTAGCATCTTCCCATACGTTCAAAAATTTAATAATCCACTTTTCATTTTTTATTTTTATTATTTTTATTAACATCGAATTTTTTTGTTGATTTTTTTTTTTTTTTTATAGCGAATTAACGATAAATACATCCCCCTTAATGAGCGAAATCGGCGCGAGTAAAGAATGCTTGTAAATTCATGACTCTAAAAAATGTATTCGCTGTGTCGACGCAGAAACGGGATGAATGGCGAAGCGGAGAGGGGAATCTAGCGCCACGTGCCTCAGGATTTAAATCCAAGGATGCTCGAAGACCGTTGCGGATCTTTAAAGACGCAGGCTGCCCGCTCGTCGGCTCTCGGCTCATCGAGTCTCGCTGAGAACCCGGGCCTGTACAGGCCCGAGATTTACGTAATGAGAGAGAACGAACGAGCGAGAGCCGGAGATACAGCAGTGAGAAAAAAAAAACGTGCACGCCTTTTATCTGAATTATTCGTTAGTTATTCGCGTATTCATTACGACACCTTTTCACTTGGCGATGCTCCTTGAAATCTTATACTCGAATTATTCAAAAGAGTTTATTCGCGCCTTGTTTTACAAGCTCGTCGATTTATTTAAAAAATTGCGCTCGATCAACTGCTGGAAACAACCGCACGAGATCACGAGCAACAACTTTTCGCATGATCATTCTTCATTTTTTGCGGTTTTTTACATTCGAAGAAAAATTCTTCGGGCGTCGTGACAATTTTTCAGATTCAGATTCGTCCAATTAATCAACAAACGTGATTCGCCTTCCGTGATCAATTCCGCGACAACTTTCATCAACAACTAACCAGAAAAGACTCGAGTTATTAATCGAACAGAGAAAAATAAAAACGCCCCCGAAACATGGCAACGATAATGGCCGCCGAGGTCTCAAAACACCAGAAAGAATGCCCAACATTTCTGCGCACCGATAGAAAACGGAACAGTGATTCTCAAACCGGAGTTTCGGTTTTTCGGGTATTCTAGTCATCGCGGAGCACGTATGTGTCGACTGCGAGTCAGTAAAGGCGCGGCATCGAGTTTAATAATCGCCATGGAAACGATCGGAGCTAACGATCTGCCCCATCATTTAAATTAACGCAAAAAATCACCGATTTACGTAATTTACGATCAAAAGGAAATGGCCCACGTGGTTTTTTGTCGTACGTATACGTTTGGGGCAGCAAATGGCTGCACGGACAAGAATCAACAAGAGAAACGAAGCGATATGAGCGAAACTAATCGATATGCGTTCTTCCACCGGGTTTATTATCCACGGCGTCTCGAACCCCTGCACAGGCAGCTGCATCCATCGCCCTGCCCATACGTACGCTCGTTCAGGATAGAGAAAGAGAGAGAGAGAGAGAGAGAGAGAGAGAGAGAGAGAGAGAGAGAGAGAGAGAGAGAGAGAGAGAGAGAGAGAGAGAGAGAGAGAGAGAGAGGAGAAGCACCGTATAGCGTGGAATCACATCGCGTATAGAGGGATCAAAATTGCACCCCCTGAAAGTTCGGTGCCAGGACTCGCCCGCGCCCCATACATTTCCGAGGGATGGCTAATAACAATGACCGTGCTACACGGCACCATCGTCACCACCATACGCACGATGCATGGCAGAACAGTCAACATGCCGCGTTATAAACATATGCCCCGCGCCGGGGGAGGCGAGGGCAGACGAGACCACGCACAGATGGCCCCAGCCTTATCATATAGTACTTTCTATATATATATATTCAACACACTCATAGACAGCTACCACCGTATACGGTTTACCACACTCGTACGCTGTACATCTAGAAATTTCAATGCCTTCGTGAATTTCTCTCTCGCCTGAATAATAAAAAATATAAAAATGTGCGCTTTGTGTTAAATCTCGAATCCAATCGACCATTGGGCGAAGGCTGCATGTGTCACCCTCACAAGAACTACATTCTTTTTTATTCCAAATGACTATCTTGTTTTCCCTGACCCGAGACGCGCCATTACATTTCCCTCCCTTCCCATCGAACTTCCCTCGATTCCACCCTCCTGATCCACACTTGTGCGCCACCATCCCCATCTCTATTGTCTTCGTCCAAACTTCGTGCACTTCTAATCTCTTCCCCTTTAATTATTTTTCATTTTCAATTTTTATTTTTAATTTTTTTCATGAAGCTGACGTTTTGCAACGAAACACGAAACTTGATTCAGATTAACGCGTAATGGCGACATAAACAATTGAACATCTGACCCAAGGCTTTTTGTACTATTTTTTACACTATTAAATAGGTTACTCATAATTTCAATAATAAGCACGAGAAATTGTAACAATTTATTTGATGAAGAAAAGAAGAAAAAAATTTAGTTCCTTTTATCTTGTTGCATCGTTGTTGGGATGCAATGAAATTCTGTTTTTTCTTGAGCAGAGCTCGTAATTATTTTGCAATATTCGGTCTGGACAGTAAAACGATGCTCTCTTGCGATTAAAAAACAAAACAGATACAAAAAATTGCCATAATTTTCAAAAGTCACTAAAAAATTGATGGAAAAAACATTTTTCATTGACTCTCAACGTTGCAAACTTCAGAATCATTTCCTTCTTGATTAACAAGTCGACCGTGATTTTTGTTAATGATAAAAAAAGCGGAAGGATATGTTGATTGATTTGTTTGGTTTCTCATGTAAAAACCGGATTAAGCATGAGAATTAATCGGTCCGTTTTTTGTCATGCACATTTCTCGGCTTCGCTCAAGGTCGCGTTGACCCTCCGTTTCGCGTTCGCGGCACTCGCACATTCTTGAGATGGTGGGCTCGAGTATTTATGGGAAACTGCAGCAATAGACGGGGCAAGGATTAACGGGCTGCCCCGCACCGTTGTATTCCACCGGATCGTGATCAGCGTGTGATTCTGTTACGCGAGATCATGAGTAACCGGATAATCATGGGGCGATGCGTTATTCTCGTTGTTGCGTCACACGCGGCGCTACCAGACGTCGCGCGAGGAATGTGGTGCAGCAGTTAACATTGACAGACACTCTCCGCCGCAGACTCGCTCCGAGACTCGCTGCTCCACACGCCGCGCGCCTCCAGCTAGCTCTCGTCCCTTGTGATATCGATGCAACCGCCGGAGATTACTCAGAAGAGAGAATCACTTCTCCGGAGTCTATCCTCTGAAAGCCCGACTCGCCAGTATCAAGTGATTAGGCGACTCGTTGACTTTTCTTTCGACATTGCACTGAACATTTTAATGTGGTGTGGAAGAGCGTGTCCACCGGACAATTCGCTGTGGAGGTAATTTCTGAGCAGGAAGGGAAAGAATCATTTTGCAGGAAGTTTGTGTCAGTCGAGACTTTCTTTGCGGACCGAAAGAGAAAAAAAACGTCGGAGACGACGTTAGGGGCTAGGAATACGGGAAGCCAAAATGTACGGTGGACCGGCGAACCGAAATTTCGAATGCCACGACAACCAACGTCGCTGGAATGCAGGAAATTAATTAAACTCCACAGTCCAAAGACTTGCGGTTCAGGTTCGATGGTATCCCATAAGAAACCGATGGTGAAAAATGATCCATGGGGACAGCAGCGGCTTTGGCTACCGCAGCAGGATGTGGTTGCCGAGTATCCGGAGTCACGGACACTCGAGGCTTCTTCTCTCAATCGACATCGTGTGAGCCTACCAAAAACTACCAAAAACAAACACCCAAAAATCCACTCACGATCCATTCCCCTTGAAAACACGAATTCTCCAGTTTTTCTATCCAAATGCAAAAAAAAATTCACGTTATTCAGAAAAAGAATGGAAAATTTTCGTAAAAATTACGATTCACGATATTTTACAAATTTTCCGATTATTTTACAATTCACAGTTTTTTTTATATTGGATCAAAAAAAAGCGATCGTATCGGTGATCCTTCCAGTACTTGATCATCGAGAAGGAACGGGAGGACTGAAAGGCACTAAACTCACGTTCGCAAATACTCCAAGTGACGTAACGACTCAATCACCGATCGCTTTCAGTCGAGATTAAAAAATCCCGATCCCGTCTATAGAGGCACTCGAATCCACTCACTGAGATTCTTAAGTCGGCGGCAAACACTCGTTCGTTTGTTTTTTTTCGCCGAAACTCGTCGTCGCAATTCGCGACGTTGACTATCGGCAAGAATAGCGAGATACGCGACTCAATTCACTCAAGTTCCTTCAATGCCATTTGAAATCTCGAATTTCATTAATGGAATCGTTTACCATTGCGCAAACTCCGCGACGCCGGGTAAACCCGAGCGATGCGAAACGCGTGCTTCGAGCTAATTGAACCTCAACTTGTTTATCTTTGTGAAGCAATTGGAGAACTTTTCCTCTTCCTCGCGCGCATTACGCACCATTACCATTTCTTTATCGCTCAAGCAATTTTACGATTTGTTTTCATTTTTTTTTCATCGTTAATACTTGCCTCGGACGTTTGAGCGAGCTAAGCGTGCTATTTGTATTTCGAGGCAGTCCGCGTGGCCATCGATTCTTATGACTTTCGACCATGGAAAAAAAAAATATTGATAACAATTACAATGAAAAATGCCGACTAAGGACGCGAATGTAAATATTAAAAAATGGATTCCGGCTCCGATTCCCCGACACGATGATTGTCGCTTGCAAAAAATTATGCAACCCATGAATGATTTTTTATTTTTTTTGAATTGCAGATCAAGATCGGCGTACGATTCGAGTAGCGCCGAAGATTCCGAGGGTGAATATTCCAATCCAGCAAATTTCCATAGTAGTAATCTCGCCCAAAGTCCAGCCTCGATTGTTGCGGCTAACAATAACCAGGCGAGCACTACCGCAACGAGCAACAGCGCGGCTCAGGGCAAGCACATAAATAAAGGTCGCTGGACCAAAGAGGAGGTAATGACAATGAAAATAAACGAAAATTCGATCCAAATATTTTCCATCAATAGATTAGAGACTGATTTATTTTTAATTTTTAAAATTTGTGTTTTTTATTTTTTTTTATTTTTGATTTTTATTTCTAAAATCTTTTATTTCTTTTTATTTTTTATTTTTATTTTGTATTTATTCGTTTATTTATTTAACGCGAAACTTCATGTTCGGAATTTGGATTTATTTAGTCATTCGCACGTTATCAAGGTCCTTTGTAAATTCAGATATTCTGATTTTTTTTTTTCCTCTATCTATCCCGAGCTCTCGATAGTGTGGCTGAAATATATGAGGGGTAAGTGGATACATAACCGAGGGGGGTAGATCGTCACCTAAAGACACACCGAATGTTGAGGGGAGCAAGGGGAGGGGAAGGGGTTTGTTTCGTGAACGTGAAATCCCTGACAGATGGGGATGAGCGCAGGCACCGATTGTTGCTTCCTCCCCATACGTGTGTGTACTACAAGCTATACGATTTCCCATGGGAAAGTTCTCGGTCCTCGATCCCACCACCACTACCGTGCACGGCCCGTTATTCCTCGCGGTCGTCTCTCGTCCATTTAACCAATATAGTACAACCGAGGCATACCCATCGTTGGTATACAAAGTCCGCCAAAGACAGCTCCAATACCGAGGGGGATTATAAAATTCTACCCTCCACCTTATCCGATCATTTGCTTGTCCGCAGGGTCAGAAGAATTTACGCATTTCACTGCAAACCATACTTTTTCGCCGTTTCATGAGAAAACCAAAAAAAAACATGAAAATATACGTGAGAACAGTTCACTGAACCAACTTCCACCTGGTCATCAAATGTATCATTACCCTCTCTTCACATTTTTAGTTCTCATCGATCCAAACGCCCATATTAATTTGCGTCAAACTCAAATCCAATTAACAACTAATTTTATTTTTGTTAATAAAATAATTCATCCGACTTCTCGTATTTTATCAAGAATTTACGAAATTTAACGAATTCGCCCTTTAGCGATTAAAACAGCATTTTCTTACCCCAAGAATAGTTTGCGTCAAACTCAAATTCAATTAGCATCTGATTTTATCCTTCATTATTTTATAATTAATCATTTTTCTCATATTTTATTGAAAACTAATGGAATCCCACGATTTTTCGTTAAGTGGATTCTTATTTTGTATTTTCTAAAGATACAAATTTGGGGATAATCGACTAATTTGAATTTGCTTGTTTTTTTTTTAATACAGGATTCTTTGCTGAAGCAACTGGTCAGTAATGCTGAAAAATTGGGAACCGGGCTTAAATGGGACGCGGTTGCGGCTCACTTTCCAGATCGGAGCGACGTTCAGTGTCAACAACGATGGGCCAAGGTCGTAAACCCGGAGTTGGTCAAAGGACCGTGGACCAAAGAGGTCGGTTATATTCACACGGATTTATACTTTCTCTCTTGCTTCTATCAAACTCTCGTCATGCATATGATTTTCAACATATTCGGGTTTTATTTTTTCGTTTCATTGGGATTTTTAAATAAATGAAGTAATTAACGTTGATTAATTAACTAACTTAGATCAATTGAAAGAATCGCTCGGTCAAGAGTTCGAGAAGAATCTCATTTGTCGACATTCAGTCGGGAATTAAATGGAAATTGCTCGATAAAGAAGAAAGAAACGATACAGCGGCGTATAAGCTGTGAAATGATTTTCGTTCCCGCCAAATATTCCTCTCGCTTTTATTCTCTGGCCGCTCTGGTCCCATATATACGCCGAGTCTTTGTTTTCGTATCTCGAAACGCCGACCGACCACAAGGGGTCTGCAACCCAAACGCGAATACGAGTAAGCGTCGCAGGTAACGGGGGCGCCAATGCCCCGTGGAATGCCGCGTGGGAAAAAGGACCTCGGGATCCTCTCTTTATTTCTGCTCCATTCGATGCTACCACAATCGCGCGCACAGGTCGAGAATGAGTTTGTGTCAAGAGTACAAAACCTCACAAAGTAGCCAAAATATCCATTCCACCCTTCGCGAATGAGTCGAAATTTTTTACCTCATT
Source organism: Campopleginae sp. 14b (assembly GCA_030522525.1). Taxonomy (NCBI): domain Eukaryota; kingdom Metazoa; phylum Arthropoda; class Insecta; order Hymenoptera; family Ichneumonidae; species Campopleginae sp. 14b. The sequence goes on from JAPYYS010001501.1 coordinate 29,736, forward strand.
TCCCGTCGGACTCGCTTTCGTTTGACCTTTGTAATGTTTTTTTTTTTTTGCATCGAGTGCCGTTGGATTATTTCGCAATTGCATTCCGAGGCATTTGAAATTTCCCCGTCGCACGACCTTGACAATCGTGACACGCGTGACCGGATGAAGAAATGAAGGATTTTTAATGCATTTTTTCTTGCGATTTTGGGGATTTAGAAGAAATTTATTTTTCAGGGCTTTTTAAAGTGCTCCGTATAATAATGTTACAGAGGCGCGGCCGTGTTAAATTTCGCTATGACGATGCGCATGCGTAGCTCAGAGACGGAAGATCCAAGTCGGAGAATGCGCAAAGTTTGCTCGCCGCGGGTATGCAATAAGAAAGATCCGTGCTCGGCTCCTCGATCTTGTGCAAAGAGTGCAAGAGAGACAAAAATTATGAGGAGAGGGAGAGAAACGGTGCATGGATGCTGTTGCTGCACTCGCGTTCGTACAGTGCCAATGCACTCGGCAACAGCCAAGGGCAAGCACAGTCATTCAGAGACCGAACCGCAAGGCAAACCTCTCGCCTTTAACCGCAGAAACCAAAAGACCGAGAGACTACAAAAGTGTGGCCGATTTTTTTGCTCCTAATCTTTTTCACCTTTTCGCATCACTTTGTTTTCACGAGGAAACGAACATTTGGTCATTCCCCTTGAAAAAAAAAGAAACCATCGATGAAATTTTTTTTTTCATCATTTTATGATTTCTTAATCACAATTTTTCACTCATCTCTCGTTTGTTCAAACTTTTGTCCCCTAGAGGTCACAATATCGTTCGGAAAAAAATCCGAGAGCGAGAATCGAAAAAATAATGAGGATCGTTTTGTCGATTGGAAACTTCTTTGCCATAAGCTTCTTCGTCCTTTCAAAAAGATTTCGGCTCTACAGAGCGAGGAGAAGAAGAAGACGAGAAAGAAGGTTCCACGAATTGAATCCCGTGGATACCGTCTCTTCCCCTTCGCTCGTCTTCGAGCTTCCTCCTTTTCGTCTTCTTTCGTTGTTCGAGCTCGTCGCGGTGGTGGTCTTACCGGTGTGTTCTTAAAGAGCCCACGAGAGACGACGTGTACTCGCGAAAGCACACCGCTATCTTTGTGTTTTTCTCACGCTCGCGAGAAACGAAGCGACAGCTTCGCGACACGAGACACGCTCTTCTCCTTCGATCATCCGGGAATTCATTAGCCGAACGTGCAAGTCTCCATCGACCAGAAGACATTCCCCTACACCAACTTCTCGTTACTCCTCTTTAATTTGCTTCTTTAATTCCAAGTTCTCGAAACTGGGACCTCTTTTTATTAATCGAGGCTCGATCGCGCAATTCCCAGCTGGAGCTTTACAGGCATCATTTTTCCTTTTTTTATCTCTTAGTCTTTGCCATCATAAAAAATCAACGTCTCGGAACGAAATTGCTCGTGAGTTTCGTTATTAGCGATACTCGCTCACGAGGGATTTGATCGGTCGATCGTTTTCGTCGAGTTTTTATTTTCAACAAGGGAGAGAATTTTAATGCATCGGAATGCTTTTTGTTTCATTGAGAAATATTTTACGTTGGCCGAGCGGTAAATTGAGGTTCTCTCGTCAGAGGGCAATCGGTTTTTAATATTCGTAACACGTACTTGACCCTCGTTGTTTTTACTGGAACGTTACAGGAAGACGAGAAAGTCGTTGAATTGGTGGAACGTTATGGTCCAAAAAAGTGGACCCTCATTGCGAGGCACCTAAAAGGACGTATCGGCAAACAGTGCAGAGAGAGATGGCACAATCATCTCAATCCAGGAATCAAAAAGACGGCGTGGACCGAGGCCGAGGATCGAATAATTGTCGATGCCCACAGGCGCGTTGGCAACCAGTGGGCAAAAATAGCTAAACTTTTGCCAGGAAGGACCGACAATGCCATTAAGAATCATTGGAACAGTACAATGAGGCGGAAATACGAAGCGGAAGAAGGCCGAAGCATGGGATCCAGAGGTTCGTAATTCTCATAACAAAAAAAACAACAAAAAACCAAATCAATTTCTGTCTACACCGAATCGAACGTCTTTCATTTCATATTCTTGAGTAAAAACGTTAAAAACGGAAAGAATGGGATTAACGTCAGATTCGACAGGTCGAGGAAGGAGAAAAGCTTCCGAAGCGGTATTGACGGTGAAGAAGGAACCTCGCATCAATCAGGATGATTGCTCGAGTCAAGGACATTTGGGATCTACGGGATCGAAGGTGGTGGTCAAACACGAGGACAGCGGAGTTGGAATGAGTTCGCAAAGTCTTGAGATTGATCAGCTGGACTGGTCGAGTGCCTGGGATCCGCCTCAAAATCAGCATTATCATCATCATCATCATCATCATTCTCACAGTCACGAGCATCATCAAGCACAGCAGCCGAGTCATCAACACGAGGGGAATGCGTATCAGAATATTCTTCAGATGAGCACCGATCGTTCCAACAACGAAAATAGCCAATTGGATTCGCCACCGAGGCGAGCCAATGAGACTAGAGTAAAATCGGATGTTTCTCCGTTGTCCAAGTGCGTATCGATTCGAGTTTTCCCTATAAATTTTTAGTTTAGCCTCGAAATAGTTGGATAATTGTTAAAATTGTTAATTATTCGACAGATATTTCAATCTCGAACTGGCGAACGAAGCGAGTGGTTCCGGCAGTTCGGATATTCGTTTGTTGCCGATGCCGGATCTCGAGGAGGTTGATAGAGAGGGGGATCATGACGAGGAGCGTGAAAAGTCTAGTCCACCACCGATACTGCGTCGTCGTCGTGCGGCTCTTCATCAGGCGATAAGTTGTGCGGCTCGCGGTATTCCTATGGATAGTCACACGGATTATCTGTTGGGGCACAGCAACGGTGGTCACCCGAGTCATAATCAAGAGCCGGAACAGCAGCCGGACAACTCTACAGCACCGTCGACGCCGATAAAGCAGTTGCCGTTCAGTCCGTCGCAGTTTTTGAACAGTCTAAGTCCAGAGACCTCGTGGCCACGGGCGAGTACACCAAAGGGTAGTCCAGGGCCTTTGACGACACCGCAACCGACCGGTATGAGAAGAGGCCACAATGATGGCAACACGCCAAGAACACCGACGCCCTTTAAAAATGCTCTTGCTGAGCTAGAACGCCGCAGCGGGGCAACGGCCCAGTTGCCGGCGACCCCGAGCCGTCTCGATGCTCTCACGGAGATCATCAAGCAGGAAACCGACCGAGAAAGCCTCGCCGGTAACAACAGCATACTCCAAGACTCGGGCTACGGGACCGGCAGAAGACGCGGCAAGGAGAACAGCGCGCCTGGCGGCAAAAGGGCGAGAAAAGCTTTGTGTCAAGCCTGGGCCAATTCTCACGATAGCTCGGACATGAGTTTTGCCGTCGAGACTCCGGTATGTTTGCTTTGTCCTCTCCACACTCCTACCCACTAGAAACAAGTTTCGAGGCTTCAAATTTGCTTATTCTTTCAGAGTAAGAGTCTGGATACCTCGGTGTTATTTTCACCCGCTTCGATGGCTCTGGAGGACAGTTTTCTAACGACGGGAGGACCGAGCCCCTTAAAGGTAGAGAGCCAAACCCAAAGCCAAGTTCAAACTATCCAAAGTCAATCACAACCTGCCCTATCCTGGTTTTATTCTCGCACCCATCGCCTGTAGACACGCTAGCCGGCCACATTGTTTCGATACTGTCTGGTTTTTTTTTTTTTTTTTTTTTTTTTTTTTTTTTTTATCTTTTTTTTTTTTTTTTTTTTTCTTATTTTTTTTTGTTTCGGGGGGTTTTCCCTTTTTAGCCTTTTTTCCTCCTCTTCTCTCTTTTTTTTATTTATAATTTTATTCATCCGGAGATATATTTGTACATACAAACTATATTAACTCATTCTAACGATTCTTATTTATTATTGTCATTATCATTATTATTTTCATTATTATTATGACTTATCCTTATCCACCCTATCGTCCCTTGTTAATTATTTATAAATCAATTCAAACGAAACGCCAATGAACGGTTTAACGCGAGAAATTAATAATTTATTATACTTTATTAGGGTTTACGGAGAAGAAGAAATAATCGTTTGACGTCTCGTGATCGTGTCACATTTCTAAGCGTGTATTTACATATATATTTAAACAATAGTTGTCTTCAAGACGCCGTAAATAATTGTGTCTCATCTCACGAATGTCATTCGTACTTAATATTTATTAACGTCACCTCGTTTTAGTTTTTTTTCATTGCATCGCCCAGCGATGAATATTGTAGCATAAGTTTTTTTTTCCCTAGAAGTTTTAATATGTTTATATTATTTATGTGTTTTTTTTTGTTTTGTTTCGTTTCGTTACGTTGGGTTGTCACGTATGGTTTGCGCGCGAGAAAATTAACACCAAACGAATGTATGACGACATCTTGTTTCATTTTTAACATTTATCGTTTTTTGTTCATACATTCGATTATTATAAAAGGCCTGGCCTAGCGTACCAAAGTACCTCGAATCCCCCTCGTTGTCCGTAATCCCCAACGCCAAAGCTTCCTCCCCCTCCCTCAACCCTCGTCGAAGCTTGCGATCAAGCTCGAAAAAAGAAAGAGAAAAATATCCAAAGATATTCGCCGCGTACTACTGAAAAAATAAGAAGAGATAAAAATTTAAATGAAGATAATTGAAAAGTTTTTTAAAAACTCGGTCGGTAACTGAACTTTACACCAAATACGAAATACAGAGGCTCACTCCCAACTCGGCCCTGCACCCTAGTCATCGCGGACGAAAAAAAATTCTCCTCCGTCTGGGTCGATAAAATAATATATTTAAAAAAAAAGAACCCTCCCAATTTTCTGTTTTCCCAATACTATCGTCTTCCGAGCAACAACATTCTTTTTTCGCTTTTTGAACGACGAAGACGTGAATATTTGTCTCTACTCTACATAAGAAAGAAAACTTCATTTCCATATTTATACTTTTGGAGCACTTTTATCTTTTTTTTTCCTCGAACAAATGCGATTAAACGCGTTTAAGAAGAAATGAATATTACAAAATGAGAATTTTACTTGCCGGCTGTAGCTAGTGTGTCTCTATCTCCTTTCCAGACTCCCCACGACTTAACGTCCGTCCAACGGAAGCCCAATGCCAAAAGGGCCATCACTTTCGATGCTTTCGACAGCCCCTGTAGTCTGACCAGTCCTATGCTGCTCAAGCTCCAGAAGCGTCCCAAGGTGAGTTCGATATTATCCTCGATCGAGAGCAATTGAACACGGAAATCAAGTAAAACAAAACTTGTACCATAAAAACATGTTTCTGACCACGTTGTTTCTTGATTTGTGTTGACTCTTTATAGTTTCAACTGGAGGCTCAATGGACGATGGTCGCGTGCGGACTGACCCCAGATCAGCTTGAAATGACGAACGCAGGAAATTCAAAAAACTCGTGGGGCAACTCACCTCCCGAGAACATTTCAAATGAAATAATCATAAGAATTAAAAAAAAAAACATAAAATAATGTTAATCTGATACGAAACTAGTCGGAAAGCTCGCGGTGAGTGTGTGTGTGTGTGTGTGCGCGTGCGTATGCATGTGGATGGGTGTGCATTTACCGTCGCTCTTCCAAAAACAAACAGACAAAATGTAAAAGAACAAACAAAACGTTACGTTGCTCATTCGAGCGAGCGAAAGGGGATAAAAAGTGTCGAAATGTGAAGCGAAAAGAAGATTTTTTGCTATAGAATTTTCGTGACGTCTGGGAAAACAGAAAAAAAAAAGAAATTAGTCAAGGCTTGTAGAATGAGATACGCTTTTCGAGTTATTCTTGTAGACTGAGCAGGTGCCAGATATTCATTTTTTTTTTTTTTTTTTTTTTTTTTTTTTTTTTTTTTTTTTTATATTTTTTATTTTTTCGCAAATCATGTCGCTTTTTTTCTTTTTTTTTTTTTTTCTTTTTTTCAGAT
>JAPYYS010001502.1:0-18456 GCA_030522525.1 Campopleginae sp. 14b
AAAAAACAAAAAAAAAAAAAAAAAAAAAAAAAAAAAAAAAAAAAAAAAAAAAAAAAAAAAAAAAAAAAAAAAAAAAAAAAAAAAAAAAAAAAAAAAACAGAAACAGCAACAAAAACTTTACAAGGCGAAAAGTCGAAAAACACAAACGAAGATCGCCAATTCCAACGGAATTAAAAGAAAGCAACAAACAAAGAAAATGCTTGAAAACATTTGTACGGTTGTCTGCATTGAGGAATTGTCGAAAATTCGATTTTAGCGTAATTATTCTTGACATCACGATTTTCATTATCGTTCTTACGAGTTTTTGAGCTTTAAGAAAATCCTCTCTCACGATATTTGTGAAAAGAAAAAATCACAATCTCGTTATTCAATCGTAGAGGTAGTAGCGTGTGTTATTCAAACGCATTTCTCACTCGGAATATTTATTATTATTATTATTAATATCGAATTATCGATATAATCATAATAATAGTTAAAAATAATAATAATGATAACAATTACGCTAACTAAATGGAGAGAAGCGACGAGGGCGAGTTCCACGGAATTGTCCCACGAATAATATTATTATATAATAACTATACAATAATATAGTCGACCAATTATACCGTTTTCTCGAATTTACGAGATTTCCCATACTCTCTCGTATGTCCAACATCGATTTTGAAAAACACACTCAATTGAAGAAGATTAAACCAAATAATACGAAATAAGAGACGCTTTTTTCGCGTCGAATTAAAAAGAGGAAAGAGCTGCATGACAATTAGACGAGTTGATTACAGCGACGCATGAAAACTCGTCTTTCCTTACCCTTCGAGTGTCCTCGAAATAAATACAAACAGGAGGATAATGATAAAAACATGAAGCAGCGATTCAAGATTTAGTATTAGTCGATAATCGATAGCGTTATTGTACAAATATAGGACGAAAAAGCTTGCGTACGAGGAGATTCGAAGCTCACGAGACAAAACAAAAGACAAACGCAATATTGTCGAATTAAATAATTTACTTCTTTACCATACTTTCTTCACTTTCAACTCGTGTCCTTCGAGTTTATCGACGACCAAGATATTTCGAATCTCAGGATATTAAATGCTATATATTGCGTTGACAAAAATATACATATATATATTCATTGTACGAACGCCCTCGAAGTTATTACGACTCTCGTATGGATTCATTAATCCCTCGTCATTTCGAGCAAAGCTCTTCTCTGCTCTCGTCCTTGTTTACTCTTTTGTATCCGTTGATAAATCCGTATACGTTCCTATCAAATAATTTCAATCTTTCAGAACTTCGGTTCTTTTCGTACGTCGACAAAAGTTATAAAACAAACAAACCCTCACCCCAGAGATGTTGTGAACACCGATTATCTGTCACGATCATTTATTCCATTAAATCTGGCAATACTGTTATCGAAATATCCACATAATTTTAGGAACCGATCGAATGCGTATACATTTTGAGAAAAAAAAAAACACAAAGACACATTCGACCAAACGATCACCAATAACATCCGACGACAATTTTTCAAACGCCGGCACAAAAATAAAAAAGAGCAGTATATTAAAAAGCAACAGATACCAATCAAAAAAAAAAAAAGAAGAAAAAAAAAAAAAAAAAAAAAAAAAAAAAAAAAAAAAAAAAAAAAAAAAAAATGTTGCGTTTCTCGTTGTGTTTCGAATCGCGTCAAGATTTTCCTGTTCCGTATCGATGGAAATTTACACAGACAGTACAATTAACAAATGGGGGACAACGGAAATTCAATATTTTCATGTACACCGATTCTCCCGCGATCATACACACACGATATACACTGAAGATCAAAAAACCCTTTCATGTAAATAGGCATTCATGTATATATAGCTTTTCTGTGATGACACCAAGATAAACTGATATAAAATTTGGACGAATCTTGCAAAGAGCTGGTAGACCTTACAAACACCTCTATTTCCACTTCTACCGTAGCGTATGCGTGCGCGCTCATTTTCACTGGTGGCCAATGTTCCGAAAGTTCACAGGGATATGAAAAATGTGAGATACAGAAAAAACAAACAGTATATTTCTATAAAGATTGTCTGTGAGATTAATGAAACGACATCGGAATGGAAAACGTAAAAGAAAAAGACAGAAACAAACTTTTCAGTATTTTATTTTATCGTTAGAGTTTAGGTGAGAATTTCCTTTTCGTTTTTTTCCTCATTGTTGTTATTGTTCATTTTGTTTTTTGTAATTTGGGGGGCGAATACAAGCACGCACGCTCTATGGCGGCAGCGGATTATTCGAGCGCGGCCTTATCGGCGTCTTCGAAATGTACGAAGTCATATTTTACTATAAAAAAAGAAAAAAAAAGATGCAAACAAAAAAAATACTGGAGAACGTTCGGAGAGTTGTGGTTCACCAAAACGATTTTTTTTATCACGAGGACTCGCTCCAAAAATAAATATTCAGTTCTTTTCGTGAATTCCATTATTTTTTGACGATATCGAAAATGGCGTAGCAATAGTTCTATTCATGCGGTGGAAAAAAAATCGACGAAAAGTCGAGAAAGTCGAAAGCACCTCGTTCCATTATTTTTTTTTGTGATTTATCTGTAATTTTTAATTAACGTTTGTGCAATGCCCTTTTAGACAAAAAATGACTCGATTGATCGCGAGGGATTGACTAAATTCTTCAAAATTAAGCTCTGGAGATTTAGATTTAAGGGAAGGCAGAAAAATATTTGGAAAATAATTTGAGTGGAGAATTTATATCTACAAAAAATTCGGATGAAAACTGTTCCGTAAATGAAAAAAACAAAATTGTGGAGCTCTGCTATCGATAACTGTGCACGATCGATTTTTCTGAATTTATATTTCTTTGAAAATTTATAAAACAAGAGCCAAAAAGTAATAAAAATAACGTATGTACAGTTATGTTTTCACGAGAACAGAATATCGTGCGAATCTCTCGAAAGTGGCTTAATTGGGAATATTCATTCGGCATGCGACCCTGGTGGCGAGAATTCGGGCGGATCAAATAGCGCCTGAAACATGTTACACGTTAGGAGCACTCTTTGGGTCTGACAGACCCGGAAAGGGTACAAAGCTCTCCATTTCTTTCAGATTCAAATTTTCTTTTCTCATTCCGAAATTTTCTAGTTCTCTAGTTTTCAAAAATGCAATCACATCGTTTTATAGAGATTCTCGTGTTTGCCGGGTCTCACAGACCCAGCGTGTACGTAAGTAAGCAGCAAGAAAAAAAAATACTCTTGGGGTTCGTCAATTAAAATGAAGCGAAAGATTATCAGAAATTTCAATACCGTCAAATGTTGTAGTCGTGGTAATTTTACGGTCAAGGTCACTGTCATTTCGACTCCAGGGCCGATGTTTTCCATGAATTTTCCCAATACCTTAGATTATCGAAATAATAACAATGTCAGTAGATCTACATTTCCAATTAGAATTCACCGAGACACTGACGCAACAACAATCACACACGTAAACATACAAACACACGAGACATGTAAAAAAAGACTCATTCTATTATGAATTTCACGTGGAATGGCGTTGATTGTTAATCGCCTCGTCTTAATTCATCAGATCAAGACTAATTCCTTATTGCGTCAGAATGTATTCACAATCCTGAGAAAAAACAGTTTGAATAACAATAATGATATTTGAAAGGGAAAAAAAAGCAAAAAAAAAAAAACATTTTCGAATTGTATACATACGTACGTAGTGATACATGAAAAATATATATACGAGAAAGAAATCTATTTCAATTAAAATATATAGAATATATTGTGTTCATGTCATTTTCTTATACCCCCTCTCGAATCCCTGACAACGAAAATTCTCTGCTAGCTGACCGTGCGGTGGAAAAATTCATCATCGAGTTTTCTTCCTGGAGGACTCCCTAAAAATATGCCTATTAAACTATCAAAATCAGGGCAATCTTTTTTTTCGGTCAATGAACAACTGTTGTAGGTTTCGTTCTATTGAAAATTCCAACCCCAGCCACCCGTCAGTTTCTTCGTCTTCGAATCCTCTTCGAATTTGTCATCTATTTTTTCATTTGTCCGCATTTTTTTCCTTGTAGTTATTTTTGGAAAGATGAAGAGAAAATATTTTTTTTTTCGGTTTCTTCGTCTCAATTTTTCGTATCTATCGGATTCATTATAATTTCGGCTTCTGAGCTTCATCCCTGCGAAAGATTTTCCGGAATCAGTTCAGTAGTTTTCGCGTAAAATGCAACCAAACTCAATTTCGCAGTATAGATTTACTTCCACAAAAATTTATCCAAATATCCAAAAGAAAAAACTCGTGGAGTCTAAATTTTGAACTTTCATTCAATCCGTAAACCTATTTATCCTTTTCTTATCACGATGATCGTTACAACAAAGAGTTTCATTAAGTTCTTATCGCATTACGTAATAATGTCTAATTGCTGTAAAATAAGCTACAGTTCGGAGCGTTTCATGGACTTCTCGCCACTGTTTTTTCAAATACGCTCACAAAAATGGAACACCGAAAATTAATATTTGGAAAATGTTTTACAGGCCCGTGTCAATTTCGTCGATAGGGTCGGAAAATGATTTCCATTAAAAAGTATGAACGTAAGCGTGGTCGTCAATTTTGCATATTCTTTACAGTCCGTCACGTTATCGTTTTGTTGAAATGACATGACCTCGGTTGTTCGTCCATTTATTCCACGGAATTCCCCATGAAAAAAATAAGTTTCCAATTTTGTCCGGGAAAAAATGTTGGAGCACGATTACGCCTTATCTTTTTGCCACAGACCCGTGTAAATCTTTACTCTTGTGCAAATAAAAGTGAGTGTTATACAGATTTAATGGTAACGTAAATTTTGGAAAAAAGATGAAAAAACGAAGAAGAAATAGAAACGAGCAATAAATCATAACGTTAACGAGATTTTTGTCATAATTCGTGAGATGGAGCATCGGGATCGTGAAATCTGGAGACTTTGGTACGACAAGTGCGCAAGACCGTGTGCTAGACACGAGAGACATGCGCTACGAGTTCAGGTGTTAGAGCTTACGCATCCCCACAGGGATTCCCAGTTTACGATTCGTACTCTCACGGTATAGACGTGTGTGTGGCGCTCCAGGCGTTTTTTTGACTTCTCGGTACTGAGTTTAAAAAAACAGTAACAAGACAAACATTTGGATAAATAAAAAACGTAGAAAACGAAGGAAACACGATCGTCTGGAAGATCGACTCAGCCACGAATAGCTCGACAATATAAACGATTTACTTTTCTCATAAAACAATAATCGATCGTCGTCGCGTATTGAGTTACGAAATAAGAGTCGAATAAGATCAAACTCCAAGTACTGGACCACTGACGACGAGAGCCTGAAGATTGCGACAAGGAGTGACAAGGAGAAATAACGAATAGAAAAATTCGATCAAATTAGAGCGGGAGATTAATCTTCAATATAATTTCTGTGAATGACGTGAGAGCGAGAGTCCTGCCTCGAGGACTCAAGAGAAAACTACACCGAGGATTTGGGTTTCCAGTGGTGAGTAATTAACGTCCTTTTCATCCTCGATGCTTGAAATCTGTACACGCGTATCGATAATTTACCACTACGATGAATTTCTCAAACTACACCCACCCAAAAGCATTCACACAAAATGTTTTATTGCACGATTTTATTTGAGTATTAAAATCTTTTTGTATTGCAGTTGGCACTGTGAGATCACATTAGAAATCCTCCCTTCTCTCATTCTCTATCTCTCTCCCCTATACACGTAGTGGCACACCCACTGCACAATGGAGAGGTGATTATTATTTGTTTATATACAATAAATATCATTTTTACATTCACCATTCATGCACGTTCATTCATACGAATTTCCATCGTTTATTTCATCACGCATTACCAATTTTTTCAGTAGGCACATTTTTTACGTTTTCATATATATATTCATAAGGGACATTACGTGAATCGAGATTTTCGTAGTTTTTTCTTCCAGTCAATCAAAGTCAATATCAGTGTTTCATTAAATGCTCATCGTTTGGGCGAGCTTTTAGCTGCCCTTGGATTTTTCAATTCATAGCAAAACATCGACCTTCCAGTTCTCGAAAACAAAATCGAAAAAAAATACGACGAGTACGTGTACGAGTGTGTGCATGTGCGTGTGTGAGAAAGAAAGAGAGAGAGAGAGATCGAAATAGTCGAGTAAATCGATTTATATAAACGTGTTTGATAATGGGAAGTATTTTTCACACTCACGAATCTTTCTCTTGAATTGTTTCTGTGTGTATAGAGATACATAAATAGACGCTACATTTGACAAAAAAAGCGATATCACAACGAGACGATGATCGACGAGATAACTTGGCTGGATCATCGCTCCGTTTGGCAGCAATTTTATATGAAAATACACATACCAAGGCTTCGCAATTATTAGTCATCGGTCATCCTTGATTTTAAATATGTCAGGGACGCTATTAGCGGCTCATATTCAACGAACTTTATTTTTGGCAATAGAACGAACCTGACACTTCGTTTTCCAACGATTTTCCATTTATTTTTCATTCACTTCCATTTGCCATCCGTCTCTTCCCGATCCAAAGTTCGACCTTTATTTTCCACACTCGTGAAATAATTTTTTTTCTTCCAATTTCGTTTAAAATGGAAATATCCTCTTCGGATTTCATTCAATGCCAATCGATCCAACGCTGATGTTTATAATTATGTGTTTTCATCGATCATTACGTTTTCCGAGTGAGTTCTCTTCAGGAAATGTTCGAATGTCTCGTAAATAAATGGACGATATTAATCGACGAAGAGAATGGAATGTAAATGAAGGAAAAAAAAGGACGTGATTACGACCTTCGACGTTTTCTCTAGGACAATGACTCTTGTATCGTGCGGACTATCGGGTCCGCCAGGCCCGATATCGCACCGGATTCTTCGCTTCGTCGATTGACATTTACTCATGTTTATCTCTGGAGTGAGCTGATAAAAGCTTTCGCATTTGTACGTCGAAGCATGTGGAAAGAAAGTAAAAGAAAGAGAAAGATACAGCCCTTTCCACTCTCGACATGTCACCTCGAGAAAGACACTGAGGAAAGAAAGTTGTTGGGTCAACAAAACTATCGTTGGATCAATTAATCTTGCGGTTATGGGCGGCCAATGTGATATTTTGTTCATACAACAAAGATTTCATCGTCCGAACCACTCGAAATAACCACTGCAATCAAAATTCTCCTCTCCATCAATGTGATTGTAGAATTAACAAATTTCGTTTTGTTTCCTATACATTTTCTTGCTCCAACGAATTTCTTCCCTCAACGCAAACTTGCAGAGCTTTACTTATTTCCACAAAAGATTAAAAGCGAGTAACTCTGGTCATCGGAAATCTTTGACTCAGCAGGTACGACGTTGAAATTAGTATAACGAGATTAGAGACGTGCGGTAAAATTCATTGATTAGTCAGCGCACGGCTCGTTAACATACACTCGAAAAATGTTGCCTCGTCAATGCTACACGCATACTTTTACACACAGAAACGACTCGACACACGGGGAGAAACATAACACTCCGAATTTCCTTCCTAGAGCAGTCAACAAAAATCTGCTTTATAAAATATAAAAAAATGAAAAAAATTTCAAATTTTTTCATTTGATTCATGAAAATGGTAAAAGCAATTTTTATTTTTCGATCAACCAATTCCTGGCGATTGGGTAAAAGACATTGATTGGAATCTTAGGCGCCCTACATCCTGGCCTCTTGCATGAGCTTCATTTCTATGCGAATGATTCATCGACATCAGTTCCAAGTTTTCGCCTGAAAAGGGTCCAAATATATTTTTCGAGCTTTTCGTGATCCAATCTATCCTCAAGGCCATCTAAACCGCAATAAATTTGACGCGTGGAAAAATACAGGACTCCGGGTAAAAATGGAATAGAAAAATGTTGTAAGTCGTAGTTTATGCTCTCCCTCGATGATTGATCATGCACATTCATCGAGATTTGAATAAGCTTGAGGAATTTCCCATGATTACATGGTTCGATTATATAAGGAAAAAATACATCGAAAGGCCATGACGAATCGATCAATAATTATACTTTTATTTTTCGGTTGATTAATCAAGCAATAATATCCATTGATATTTGATTCTTAATCGTCATTAATGGGTCAATGAAATGCCACAATGAAATATCAAGATGTTTGGTTACCTGATGAGATAAAAAATCGTAAATTATCTCTCTAAATGACGTGAACATTTTTCCGCATTTTTCTCATAAATCATTGCATTAGAACGAGTGCAACGGAAATGCAATTTTGCAACAGTGATTCGGCTCGGGTTGCATGTAAACAATTAATGACAAAATTTTGAAAGCTCATTAAAGAAACGCTTTTTTTTCTCGAGGCTCGAGGCAATTACATAAAAACCTAAACGAGTATAAATACGGAGATGAATATTTCCATGTACGTATATACCGAGAACATGCTTGTCGTAAATCAAACTCGCGCGCTTTGAAGGAAACCCGTTGTATGTGGAATTTTTATTGTCGTGTACAGTAGCGTGGGTTTTGCGTACTCAATTCTCTGGGATTGTCTCGTTTACGTGCACGTCCCTGTACGCGTACTTCATCGTACGATAAATTGGTACGAAATGTTAACGAATTAAAACTGGTTACTTCCGGACGTTCGATGGAACAGAATAACGAAGAGGACGTGTCAATGGTCGTGTAAATTTTATCTTTTGTTCGGATTAATAACATTTTCCCGTTTGATAAGAAAAAATAAATGTCACCGTCGATCGTACGAAATGAACGATACTACGACACTAATCAGGAGATAATCGTTCAGCCAAATTACCACCCAACGTTCGGAGAAATATCCAATTTTTTATATTCCGATTACTTTTTTTTTCATTCTCTCGTCAAAATTCCAAATTCAACCCCGACGGTTCAATTTTTTTTTTTTAATTCTCGTCAAATTCATTCGCTCAACCGAACCAAATCACCTCCATGAATGACGGTGCACTTATACCGAGTGTTTTACTATTCGCGTGCACACACTACTTATTCATCTTCCAATCGACGCTTCAGACTCTATATGCCCGACGTATCGATTACCTTTACTACTTGAGTGAAGCGGCGCTCAAATAGGCGCGTTTCGCCGTGCCTCCCATATTAATTTTACCGTCTATCGTCGAGACTACTTCGTTTATAGTGAAAGCTATTTTTGTAAAAAGCCTTTCGATCACTGTCCGATCGATCTTTGATTGATCCTTTCCATTTTTAGTTTGATAATCATGTTACCCTTCCTTCAAATCTGTCCGAAACGAACCCTTGCCAGAAGTTCATGACTTATTCAAGGATCCATGGTGTACCATTATCGTAAATTTTTATATTTCAATTCTCAATCGGCCTCAAATTCGTTTTATTTTTAAAAATTCATCTGACCGTTGACAATTCCGACGACGGTAAAAACTGTAGAATCTTGAAACAAAGTGCGATTCGTCGTTTTTTAACGATTGCTGAAAAAGTTTCGAAAATTACGAAATTTTTTTTTCGTTCAAATTTTTCGGGATCGAGGAAAAATGCAATTTTACATATTCGCCATCAAATGAATGAATTTTTGGATTTAACCATTACCAATAATAACAATAAACTTGATAAGTGTTAAAAAGAAAGTAGTAACAATGACGAATTTGTAGGTTCGGTGGTCCAAGTATTCTGAAAACTTCTCGAATCAGTCGGATGAAGAAAATGCGTCTAAAATTAGTCTGAAATCGATATTTCGATTGCTCAGCAAGTCCAACAATTTGTCAAATGCCCGGACTAGCGATTGCGCATTTTTAACGAAATTTATCGGAGGCGATTTGTTTTCCCCGAAGGTCTTTGCATGCGTGGGTGTAGGAAAACATTTTTCCCTGACAACTCTGCGGAGTTTCATCCGATTACGAAATCTCTTGTGTTCTAATTGTGTCTGATTGAGACCGTGTGTCCTCACCCTAAGCTCGATGCTTGCTTCGTCAGACGTTGACGCCCTTACCGCTCAGAAAAAGTGTATCATTCCACTGAAGAACCGACAGTATCTTCATTTTTGAGCGGATATTCGTTTGCGTCACTGGACGTTGAAGCGAGAGGGATGATCAAGGTTACGAGGAAACGAAAAGCTCGTAGTCCACGTCAAACGAAGCTCCTTCGATTTATTTACAATGCCAGAAAAAAATGGCAAGAAATTTTATATTTTTTTTTTTTATTCCTTTTTGTGCTAACAAAGGCTTGTATGGCGGTCCGGAGACTCGGAAATCGACCGGTCGGTAGTCACGGCAACACCCTTTTCCGAGAGCCACCCATTTACCCTCGCATCAACCTCCATCCATTTTATACGGAAAAATATATGTTTACATATATGTGAGGCTGTTCGTGTGTGTCTGTGTGTTCTTGTAAATAAACCGTTTTTCATCCCTCTTCGTATTTTTCTCCTTCACTCTTATATTCTTCTCTCTGACGCATATTATGGTTGGTACGTCACGAGCAACCTCGTGATCTATCGAGCACTCAACACATAACGATCTACATATATATATATAAAACATTCATAATTATATGGACACGTAATTTGCTCAATATTTCTAAGAGATGAGGATCATGGGAGTGGACTTTTTTTTTCATGGGCTTCATTCATTCCCAGCTATTTATTGCTCCGTTTTATTACTCGCTATTCAATCATGTCTCCACCATGACTGTAAATAATTTTGGGAAAAAATTCCATTCATGCCCTTGATCCACGTCGTTTACATTCCATTTTCCACCTTTTTATTTCCTTATCAATTCAGCTCGATAATGTCCGTCTAATACAGGTTCGATGCAATTTACTTTTTATTAGCTCCAGTCGAACCAACTACAAAGATAATGATTTTTTGAAATGAGCAATCAATTCGTGAACTGGCGACATAATTGTTTACTTTTATTCGATTGTGAGAGTTGGATCATCAGAAATGGTCGTTGTTCTTTATTTTCTCAATGCCATGTCGCGATTTTCTCAGAGATCGATTCCATAGTTTCGGGGATTGTGGAGTGTGGAAAGTTTAAACTTTATTGGATGATTTTTTGGGAGACAAATCATTTGATTTTTTGATGTTTTTTTTTGTTTTTCTCAATTAACGCGTTGCCTTTTTTTTCTATACTAGATTTTGCGTCTGTTGTCAAATATTATGAAGAATATAACGAATTTCTATCGGGGCAGATTTATGATATACTTTTTTAATTGTTAGCTCAGCAGTCGTAGTCGAGCCAATGTGTACAAAGACGAAGGAAACAGTTGAAATGATTTCTGATGAACGTAATCTCCTGTAGATTTGTTTGGCAATTCGGCATGTAATTTCAAGAAAACTGTATCTACTGTTGATTGTTGAGGCATATTTACTTTATAAAAGAGTTTCGATGTCTCGTGATCAATCGTTATTATTAGTATAGATTTTTTTTTCATTCGGTCGTGCACGAACTCGAGCTCTTAATAATCCATTAGGCTCATTTTCATTCCATTTCCTTAATAATCGAAATAATAAAATAGAAAAACGTAGCACGAGTGTAAATTTTCTTGATCGAGGCTTTGCTTATGAATATTTTGCATCTCAGTGCTTTCTCCTGTATCACAAAATATGATGTTATCGGTCTCGAGCAATTTCATTGCCAAATGCTTATTGGATTCGTAATCATCAAGGTCACATCGTAGGTGGTGTGCCTGAGAACATTCGTATAAAAACGAATGTGAACTTAAACTTAAAGACGTCGCTGCTCTCTGTGACGTAGATCGATGACCCACTAGCACGAATCACTTTGACCTTTTGGTCATCCCTTACATGTGTACGCATACGAATGGCATATAACATCATGCTTTTGTATGGTTTCTCGGAAAATTTTCCAATTACACGTGAAGAGAAAATCAAATCGAAAATGAGTGTCGTATTGACAAATTAACGTGACACAATCGACCTCAGGTGTCGAGCTTGAAACTCGAGCACGTTTACTGTGCAAACAGGACATTTTTAGAAAAAGAAAAAATATATTTTTTATGTGTAATCATAATTTTATTTCATTTTTATGAAAATTCATATTCCGCTCAATAATAATGGCGCATAGTTTAAGGTTGTCGCCTGATTTAATCGAAGATATACGCAAAGTTACAAAAATGTAATATCGCTTACTAGTGAAATAAATGAAATTAGCGCGGCTTTCTACGATCTTAGGGTTCAGGCGAGTAAAAATAGACTTTATTCTCCACTGCCGAATTAAAATCCCTCGTATTTGAGAATCAAATATGACGCATGCGACATCGTAATAAAGAAACACGAAGTCTTCAAGATCATGACAGACGTCGTAAATCTTGAGGATACTAATTTTTAATCTCCTTTTTTAAAGTTTATCAAACCCACCCCATGATTGGGACGACGTCGCCGTAAATTATTTTATTTAAATTTATCAAATACACCGTCTTGATGGATATTTATAAAAACACCGTATTGTTGTCATATAAAATGAATTGAAAAATCGTTTCTATAAGAATAATTAAAATTTATAATTTTATTAAATAAAAATGTGAAATTTTTTTTCACGAATTCAATTGAATAGAGTTTCTTGTAAATATTTAAAAGTGGAAGGAATCATGATAAATCTCGATTCACGCATATCCAATGAAAAATCTTCATAATTGAATTTCATTTTATACACTGCAATTTCGATGCTAATATTTGATTATTTTCAGCATTATTTTGTTCCCCATTTCTAAGAACCGATTGCACCAATATTTGTATTTTTTTTGGTTCCGCTATTTTTATGTCTAGGCACTCTGTAATTTACGAAATTAGTGGTGTGAACTTAGTATTATTTGCGGTATTTGCTCACGTCCAGTTTCGCATGCACCTTCCTACGCCTAATCTCGCATGTCCGCCTAATACGGTTATTTAACATTACATCGATGGTAAGTACACAACAGAACGAGTATATTTTTCCATGTCATTGATATACTTGTTAAGTGCAATAATATTTTCATGTCACTTTATCCTCGAGTGAGAGCTTTATCAGAGAGCAAAAATATTTTTTTATTCTCGAACGATCGATAATGGAGATAGCTACGAACCATAATTTCGAGTTATCGTTCGGAAGGACCCCGAAAAGAAAAAATGCCCAATAATATTTAGAAAATGACGAAATCTTCAAATTTTTCATCAAAATTTCGAAATTTGAATCCTCCACGTACTTTCCCTGTTTTTTTAAGATATCTGTATCAACCACTCTCGTTGTTTATATATCTGCATTTTTCAATCATTGCTCAAAGTTCGAGGATGGTCATGAGACAAGGAATTACAACTTTTTGTTGGCAATGCCTATAGAAAAATAATTTGTCGGAGTGTTTGATGGCCTACATCGTATTTTGATTCATAAGCTTTATTCCTGTGAAACATTCAGCAGTATCGATCCAGTGGGTTTTGCGTGAGGGGCGACCAAACACATTTTTGCAGTAAAGATTTTTATTGGGATATCCATAATTTTTCAATCTGACTTTCACATTTTTTTTTTCATTTGCTCCCTTTAGTGATCGAGGAATAAAATCGTAATTTATAATCCACTATAAAGTCTCATTAATATATTATCATCAAATCATTATGGTACGCAACGAGAAAGTCAAAAATTATAATGCAATGATTTTTTGTCCTTTTGAAAAAAAAAAAAAAAAAAAAAAACAAAAGGCCACGAGACCACAAGGAGCGTGTATGCTGAGGCATCCGACAATCAAGGGCCCGTCAACGACCGGTTGGGAGGTCCTTATGGTAGCTGAAGATTCGACGAGAGGCATCAAGTGCAAGAATCAAGAGCTCAAGGGCTGGCCCCGTCGTTGGAGTCACACGTCAGCCAGCAACACTTATATTTAGAAAAGCCGAGATTAGCCGACATAGAATATAATGTCGGAAAGGAACAAAAACTTGCTAAGTGAAAAGAGCACGACGACGGTGACGACTTCGACGAGTTCGGTGCCATCGGAACTGACGACATTGGAATCGAGCGCCGGTGGACCGATTGGCAAACATAACACCGGGGTATGTGTGACTTTGCCCAATCACTGCAACAATTGTCACAACAATAACAACAACAACAACAATAACCACATCAGTACGAATCAGAACAATGGATTGACAAGCCCAGCGAGGAAAGAGGGTCTCTACGCCAAGAAGGAACATTATCAGAGACCGAATATATACACAAGCAGAGATTATGGAATTTCAAGACGAGACAACGATTCGGTTAATTCAATAACGCACGAGGCTCGAGATCAGTTGAAAAGGGGACCAGCACCGATCGTTGTTTGGCAAAATGGAAGTCCAACGGTATTCCCAAGTTCGCCGATCAAAACACCCGAGACAATGGATTCGTCGTCACGAACGAATCACGAAAATGAAGAAACAACGAGCAGAACGACTACGTTATCGAAGAGTTCAGGAATCGGACAGGATTATATTAACACCGAGGATCTGAGCAGTCTCGGGGACGAGCGTCTGTTGCCATCGACACCGGCACTAACGATCGATCGTAGTGTCGAATCGCTATCGGCTGATAAAGAAACTTTTCTCGATATCAGTACCGAGCCTCTGTCGATGAGATGTAAGGATCTGAGTCTCGGTGACGATCTACGATATCGCATTGAGCTCTTGAGTCCTGGAACCGATTGTACGGAGGATCGTATACCAGCGACTCCTGCTGACAGTTACCTGACCTCTCCGAACCTGACGGTGGGTCCAAGTCCAACAGGAAAAAGTAACACAACCGGCGACAAATCGCCGATGGATTCAGCGAGGCCTTTGAGCACGGAAAAAACTCATGGAATTTTGGTTCACCGGAAATACAACGAACCCGAGACTCAAATCACCGCCAATTACAATTACAACGATGATGGTCCGTGCGAGGTCAGATACAAGGATTCGATCGATGGATCCGAAAGTGTTCTCAACGGTTACGCTGCCGGAGATGATATCGACGACAACGACGACGACGACAGGCTCCCCAACGGACGAAAGAAGCCCAAAATTCCTGATGGCGGTTGGGGCTGGATGGTCGTACTCGCATCTCTCGTCATATCAATGATCGCGGATGGAGTCTCCTTCAGCTTTGGGCTTTTATACATAGAGTTTCTCCAGGCGTTCGGTGCCTCAAAGTCCAAGACCGCATGGATCGGATCATTGTTTATGGCTGTGCCCCTTCTCTCCGGTCCGGTCATGTCCGCTCTGGTGGATCGTTATGGATGTCGAAACATGACGATCTTAGGTGGTCTCGTTTCAGGACTTGGCTTCGTACTTAGTTCCTTCAGCAATACCATCGAGGTAATGTACCTGACCTTTGGTGTCATTGCGGGACTTGGTCTGGGTCTGTGTTACGTAACTGCCGTCGTGAGCATAGCATACTGGTTCGACAAGAAGAGAACTCTAGCTGTAGGTTTAGGGGCATGCGGCACTGGCGTTGGAACATTTCTTTACGCCCCGATGACGACCTTCTTCATAAACGAGTACGGCTGGCGTGGTACTTGTTTATTATTAGCCGGTACCTTCTTCAATCTCATTGTTTGTGGTACCGTAATGAGGGATCCCGAATGGTGGGTCCTCGAACAAGAGAAACAGGCACTCGGTTCCCCAAGAAAATCTATGGCAAGATCCGAGGGTGGAAGATCGTCGACCAGCCAATTGGAAGAATTTCCAGGTGTCGAAGAGCTCAGGAGATTACTCAAAAGTGGAAAAGCACCGGAATATCTATTGCAGAGTCTCAGAACAAGCACCGAAGCTCCGAGTAACGGTGAGGGTGGCACGACTTTTCGAAGTGTCGTCAATTTGCCAACCTTCGTCAGACAGAGTGAAAAAGTAAGTTTCTTCTTATTCGATACATTTTCGCACTCATGCCCGTCGTCGGTATTTTTGAAGGTTCGTTGTTACGCTGGGTCAAATTGACCCGTACTAGATTATCAGCGCCAATCATCCTGAAATCACGATATCGACGAATGGATCGAGTACCTCCCGGGTCAATTTGACCCAGCGGGTACAGTGGCCGAAATTTGAAAATATTTCTTGTTTTTTCAATCGTCATATCTTGACTTTCCACTCTAATAAATCTCTATTTATCGAATCGTTTGTTTGTTTTCTTCGATTTTTAGGTCCCTCTGGAAGTTTTGGAATCACTCTCGGGTAATTCGAGATTGTATAACGTGATTTTGGAAAATTATCCAAGTTTGCTCTTATGCAGAAGTATCTCGGACAAAAAACTCGATGACTCGACACCCGAAGTGTGCAACAATAAGAGCGGCGTTACTATGTCCATGAGGTTACAAAACTGGTCTGCTATCTGCATCCTGCACTTTTTCGTTTTTATTTTTTAGTATTATTTTTTAATTTAACTAATCAAGAGGATAAGAGCGATCAGATTTTATTCTGATGTACTAACAAATGAATTATTTGTTAAGAATTATCATTTATTTGAATTTTTTTTATCAATATTATTATTTTATTTATATTATTCCTGATGCCTGTGCCTCTGAGCGCTTTTACAAGCCCATCCTCATAAATTTCCACCTTGATCCATAGTTTTCATTCCTGTAAGACCCCCCAAGTGTTGCTCAAGTCTGTCTGGTAGCCAGTTGGTGCTTGGCTAAGCGATTACCGAACCAAGTATTGTTTTTGTAGAATATAATCCCGTAGACATTATTTTTATGACGTTTTTTAGAATTTCTTTCAAATTTGGTTTTTTAATGTTCGAGCTTCGTTTTACTTTATTCCGCACGTAGCACGAGCTGCATGCATATTAGGTGCGGGGAAAAAAATCGGAAAGCCAACTTTACGATGAAATTTCTTGCCGAATTTTAAGATTTTTGGCAACAAGTCTACTCGTGGGAAAAAATTTGAAAAAAATTTCGAGCCAGGCTTATAAAATTTTATAAAATGTTATAATGGGGAAAAGTATGAATTTTAGTTTGGGGGAATCTCCGTTGAATAAAAAATGCTAAACGATATTTTAAGAGTTTTCGGGTGTCCTTTAGTTCCTCCGATTTTATCCAATGGATTCTCGAGTGTACTTTGGAAAGATCGTTGGTAACGATTTAGTAATGAAACAATTTTTGTAATCCAGGATCAAGCAAGCTACGGAAAAGGCTAAACAACCTGTGATAATTGGAAAAGATTCTCATCCAGGCTCGCATCATGAGTCAACAAAAGTTCTCGCGACTCGTAGAATGTCGAAAAAGGATCTCGAGCAGGTTAACCCACTGCTGGCAAAAGAAGTTGCCCAAGCTGTGAGTTTGATGATTTTTTCCTCGACAAAATCATGAAATTCGGTGTATTTCATTTTTGCTATCGACGCAGGTTGCTGAAGCAGAAAAAAGCAAAACTCATTCGAGGCATCATCTTCCCGGTTTTGGCGGCGGGGTCGTAAGGACTGATTCGCTTCCTTGGCTCCGGAGACAATTCAACACCAATACTCACTATTTCAAAGATATTAGAGTTCATAGAAATTCTGTGATGTACCGAGGTGCAGTTTTGAATCTTCACAAGTACAGGTTACGGGCCAGTAGCTGTCCTGATATCTACAGGAACAGTATGACGACCTTGGCTAAGGAAAATGAAGAGGTAAATAATAAAAATAATTTAAAAAATGAGAAAAATGAATAAATTAAGAGGAAAATCAATAAATCGATATATCAATCAATCGATTACTTAATAAATGAATGCATAAATAAATTTCACACGTATTCGCCTATTTATTTATTTATCGGAACGAATTACATCTTTTTCGTTGCATAATTTATTTGCTCATTTCATTTTTTCCTCAAAAATAAAATAATTAATTTATCCAACAGAAATGGTACAGCGAGTTGGTGGATTTGCTAAAAGGCATGATGGACTTTTCGATGTTTCTCGAACTTCATTTCCTCCTGTTATCGTTGTCAACGATTCTTCTATTCACCTGGTTCATCGTGCCTTACTTTTATCTTGCCGAACATCTCACTCGGAACGGTTATTCCGAGTCTGACGGTGCTAATTTGTTGAGCATCATCGGTATCACTAATACAGTTGGAATGGTAAGTTTAAAATATTCGGCTCAAATTTCCGCCGATCATCTCAATCAAATTTCAAATAAATTTGCAGCAAAAAGTCCGTTCTATCGAGTTTTGGTCAATTTAATCGAAAAATCTAATTTTTGCACGGAGAGAAATGGGAATGTTGTAACAGCAAAAGATCCTTTGCTAATCGTCTTTTAGTTACAACAGCAAAGCCTTGAGCACCCGTAGCATAATTTTCCTTATAGTAGCAAAATAACATTTGCTACAAGAACGAAAAATGCAAATCGACGACAGATTTGTCACTTTATCCTCGAGTTATTTTTTTCGTACACATTTCATTGAAACATTATTTTATACAATAAATATTTATGATAACATAAATAGGCGGA
>JAPYYS010001503.1:0-32625 GCA_030522525.1 Campopleginae sp. 14b
CGAAAAAAAAAAACCAACAAGATGAAAACACAAAGAAAAAAAAAAAAACACAAAAAAAAAAAAAAAAAAAAAAAAAAAAAAAAAAAAAAAAAAAAAAAAAAAAAAAAAAAAAAAAGGAAAAAAAACCGTGAGAACGGATAAAATTGGGAAAAAAGGGACGCACCTTTCGCGAGTAAAAGGCTATCGATTCACTTAAAAGTGCTTCGTGCCTTTGCTCTCGTCTCAAAAAACCAAACTCAATCCCCAAAGCACTTATTACACTCTTTGAAAACAACGGAAAAGAATCGTCTCTTATGAGGATGTGGAATAAAGACTTTGATGGAATAATTACAATCGAAAAATGATGGAGTTTCATTAGTTTTTGTCAACGTTCAAAAGTTTTGTGAAATTTCATAGAAAATATTGATGAAAGAGGTCGAATGAATAATTGGTCTGGTGGAGTCTTATTCAATCGATGATTCACTCATATCCAACAGATCCACGTTGAGAAATCAACCTGTTTTTAAGGGTAACGTCGACGATGGTTTTCTTTTCTGCCTTTCATTTCATCCGGAAATGTGTGAGCAGGAGAGTTTTTCATGTTTGTTTTTATCTAGAGAAGCCAAGGCTAACCCTCGCACGCAGACTTTCTATCTTTATCTCATTTCTGTTTTCGTTTGTGCTGCTTGGTTCCCTAGGGAAGAAGAGAAAAGTTACGGGCTTGGTCGGTGAGTCCTGTTCTTTTTGGTTAGGACGTGAACCCTACGCCTCGTTCTCTCATTTCCTCTCGTCTATTCCTTGGATATTTGGTGACTCTCGTCCTCCCTCTTCTTCTTTCTGAACGGTCTTGCAACTCGTATACGAAAACTTTTCTTTTCGTTATGGGATTAGGCAATCATCTCTCCCTTTCGTCGATTTTCCTCGTTCTCATTGATCCTCCTTTCGTTGCTAAAAAGAAAAAGTGCCTGGGTGTGTGCGCGCGCGCGCGTTAACATTCCCTCGACACTTGGAAAAAAGTCAATTTGCGAAAACCTTTGGGTGTTTTTTTGCGTCGTAAGAAATCTTAGCGAGGAAACGCGAAGGATTAAGGCGAACGAATTCATCAGAAAAGTTCCGAAACGTACGACTAGAGATTGCGACGTCGTTGATTATCGAAGAAATCTTAAATATAAACAAGCTTTTGAGAAATATCGCTTTTCTAGAATATCCAAATGTGACAATCGTACGATATTTAGCGGAATACAGAGTTTTGTCGTCTTTATTTTTTACGACTATCGATGCATCCTTGGGAAAGCCCGTGGAAAAACTTTTGGCAACGTTGTCGGGGCCGGGTTGAAATGGATTAAATCCGGGTATTAAATGAGCGTGAGTAAAATTCTAATTACTCCGGAGTGACGGTACTAAAGAATCTTTACGATCTGGGGACACCGTCCGTATGAAATGCTCCGGCAATCGGAGACTTGTGCTATATCTTAATTACGATAAAATACATAATCACAACTTTTATTATCATTTTTGTGGTGATTGTTGTAGTTGGTTATGATTTATCATAGCCCTGTCGGTTGTGAATGTATCCTAGCCTCACCCAAGACATTGATGAATACCAATTTCATGTAAAATTGAAAAAAAAAAAACAAAAAAACGTCAATTTTTTTATAAAGCAAAAAAAAGCTGATAATTTGTTTAATCGGGAGTCTCGATAATCGAAGAACCAAACTGAATTTTCGGAAAATCATTAGACCGTGCGAGCGAAAGGAATAAAATGATGTGGACTCATTAGTGCAGAAGACGGAGGCATTCATATCTCCAGGAACACATTCGCGTATTTGAGCGTGAAAAGTTAGTGTATTTCCACTCGCTCGAGTTTCCGGCTCAGGGTGCGTTGCAAGAGTGAAATAACAAGTGTGTATTCACGGTGGCAGTGTCGCTTATTATGGTTTTCGTGAACAGAACGCCATGAGCCCGAATTCAAGTTATTTCCATTGGTAAAAGGCTGAGAATCGCCCTTTTTGTTCTTGGCAACTATAGAAGAACGGGAGGCAAGATAAAATAAAGAAAAGGGGGAAAAGATGCGAATGGATGTGAGAGGCTTGGATAAGCCCTAACGTTTACAGAGAGGCGACAAGGTGTACGTAAGTCGCGCAACGAAAAGCTCGTTCTCGTGGCCATAAAGGTTTATTGCCTCGGTTCTTTCTAGCAACCCACATAAACCCCTTACATCATCGAGTACATGTGCATATATCGCGTTTAAATGCGTAGTTGCCTGTGCATGTGTCCACGACATACGGGCAACTCGAGTCTTGATGGTCTTTCCGACCAGCAAATCGAATTCTCCCCATTTCTCGTTCTTTCATATATTATTCTGTCATTTTTCTCTGCCTGCTTTCGCACATACTTTGCCCACGTGACCAAAATAAATCACACACATTTGCATAACTTCATTTTTTACCGTGACATATTCGAAGGCGTTGTGACTGAATTTCCGGCTGGAAAAGTTTTCAACTTTGCATCGATTTTGCATCGAAAAATAATTTTTCTTTTCGTTTCTCATTTATTTATCAGTTTCGTAACTTTTTCTCTCATTTTCTTCGCATCGTAACGAATTTCATTCATTCGAAAAATTCGTTTCCTCGTCAGAAATATAAATATTTGGGAAAATAATCGTTTGAGTTGTTTCACGAGGAAATAAATAAATGAGTAGTAAACTAAAATTAGGGCGATTCTCCATTTGGTACGCTCCGTCATTAAGAAAGCCCTGCACATATATGTGGCAATATATACGGAGCGGGTGAGATTACGCACACATCCTTCGTATGCACACAACGTAACGACCCTGCGTTTCAGACATACACTCTGTATTGCTGTACGTTATCCGGTGGGGTGTGCATGTCGCTTAGGGAGAAATTGAAGCAACTGGCCCTATTTCGCTCTCTTTTTCCTTCCACATCTTCCGTTCGCGTTATTCTTGCCACTCACGGCGAGCAAGTCTATATGCCGGGACCTCCAGAAATAGAGAAATAACAGAGCCACGAGGAATAAGCCTCGATACTACTTTCACTCTGTCCATATAAAACTCCCTTTTGTAAGTTGAATATATTCCTCTTTTCTTCTTCTCTCGTACACACCCATTTACTCGAGTATTATATATTCTTTTGTCAAGCCCGTGTTGCAATTGTACTCTTTACTATGACGGAGAATTATTTTCAAATGAAAGTGTATAGTTACGGGCGCATGCGATTAAATGTAAAAATATTCGAGCTCGCTTATATAGCTTTATCGTTTATTTTTTTGATCAGCCATGAATTTCCCGTTTTTAATTAGATTCTCTGGCTCAAGAAACAACATTCGATTCTTTGCTTTTATCTTTACGATTTTATTAATTTAATCATCCCGGCCAGGCAGTGAAAACTTGTTCAGAAGTCTCTAAACTCGCGGTCTCTCTTATACAGGACTTTTTCGCGGATCTTTGCGGCTACTCCGCATCTCATTTTTTCTACTTTTCATTCTTGTACTTTCGGGATCCGAGCGTCTCTCCTTAATATACGGTCTGCGAGAGCCTGCACAACGTTGAGTAACTGCGCCAATTACTGGGGCTCTAAGCTTCTGGACATATATCTATATAGAGTGTTTCTTACATACAACGTGTGGGGGTCTTTCATGAAGCTCAAGTTCTTTTATGTCTTTGCGGTGGCGAGGGAGACTCCATAAAGAGAATATTTTCTCAACTATGTGACGGGGTACTGAATATACTTACATATGAAACTGATGTTTCAATATACATTGATTATTTTTTTGGGAGCTTTTGGAGTTTGTAGGATCGATCGGGAGTTGTTTTCCAAAAAGGACTAAAATATGCCAATAAATCGAAAAAAATATGCTAAATTATTCAGTAAATGATACTCATTTTTTCGAAACACCGATTTCCGTTCAAGTTAATGAAAAATTGTGTTATTTTGCATCAAATGGTTTTCCGATTTTTGTTGTTATATATGTCCTACCTCAAAGGAACAGCCTTTTCATATACATAAGCCATGCGGTCGGAGGGTTTGTCAAGGGAATTTTTCGCCGAGTTTCGAGTTTTCGTTTCGTGCGTGAGTTCGCAACGCTGCGAAGAGCTCGAAGGGAGGAGGTTATAGGTTTTATGCGATGGCTCTGTGGGTGGTGGTAAGCTAATATTACGATACCCCGCGGCGAGCTGGAAAATTTCATTGAGACTTCCATTATTCATCCTCGCCTCGGTCTGCCGTTTCCTATCTTTCTCTATTTATGTCTCTTTTCTCCATCCATCCAAATCTCTCCCCTGACGCCCTCGAGTCTCGTGGATTCTGCGTTTATGTCCAGGACGAAATTCAATTCGAATTAACAAGCGAATGGATTAACGCTCGCGGCTTTCTATCCAAGAGAACGGGCGCTCATTGGGAGACAATTCCCGACTCTTGTAAAAGAGAAATCTCGACTATGGACTAGAATTGGCGAAAAAAAAGACAACGCCAAAGAATTGAATTTTAGTTTGAAAAACATTGGCTCGATTATAACGAACCCCGAAGGATTTTGCCGCGCGATGTTTGAATCTTCTCAAAGTTCAAGAATCGAACTGACCAACAGAATTATATAAATCAGGATGGATTTTCGTGATGCAAAGATTGAGCGGAAAATGTTTGACTCCCGAAGTTGAAAGATCGCGGCCAGCAATCACCACTTGAGATTTCGATTTACCGATCCAGACATAGTCGAAAACTCGGTTATCGCGCAAGGATTTCCCGTTCCTTCGATCGCTTCATTCAGCACTACATAGAAAAGAAAAAAAGCTCTCGTCAATTCCCCCGTTGTTGCGAGTCTGAGAAGCAATCTTCTCTCTGAAGAGATCGAAAAGGAAAGGCGACGAGGTGAGTTGAGCGAATTTTCTTCGACCCTCGGATTCTCACCCTTCTTTTTTTTCGTCTCACACCAATTCGAACAGGAAGACGTCGATTGATGAATCTCCGTAACAACCTAATAGTGTATATCCCTGGACAAACATGCTGCACAAGAAACAGCCAGACACTCGACAAACACATTTTCAGCATTAATAAACCAGCCTCTGTACAACACTATTTGAAGAGGCTCAAATATCATGTCCCGAGATTGTAGGATTATTTGGCATGAAGTGAAAGCGAGAGATGAAGAAAAATAGAAGGAAACACGAAAAAAGAAGAAAAAAGAGTAACCGATTTTGATTCGATTTCTTCGTATGAGAAAAAGCTTGCCTGAGCTGTTTCCGTGCTACTTTTTCGTTTTATCCAAAGCTTCTTTTGTTCCATATATCGATAGAGATAATAAATATATTTGTACATATAACTAAAGCAGCGAAATCGAAGGAAAATTCATGGCCAGAGCCAAGAGTTTGGAGCATATCCGAGACGGTAGAAAGGGCCGAGCGTAAATCCATTTATTTATTTATTTATGTGCTATATGGGGATAGGCACGAAGCCGAAGTTGGTCGCTGATGGAACAGGAGGTGAGTTTTCGTTTGGATAGCGCAACGTATGCGTTGAGGGGTCCAAAACGTCGAGTACCCATAACTCTAAGCATAGGACAGTTCCCAAGGGACAAGGGGCTTGCCAGTTCTTCCTCGTTGAGCCACATCGCAAAAGTCACGGTGAACGCAACACGCGCTTCACATTCACTCACTCCTATCTGCGTGTATGTTTAACGTCCTTTTTTGTTACGCACATACAGCGGTGTAATGGCATTGTATGCTGGTATACAATCGTTGTGGATTCGAATACTTTTAGCTTCTTGAAAGTCAATGTACAGTCTCTGGAGGCGAGAAAAAACGGGGAAAGCTTGAAACGAAAATGGTGTCGTGCCACTTAGCCGAAAAGAGACAAGCTCAACGCAACTCGTATACTCACATTAAACCCTCCCATAGTCTTTTTATTTTATCTTCCTACCCCGGCAAACGTATATACGCGTCAAATCCTGCATTCAACGAAATATTGTGAAATTTAATATTCAATGTCACAACGACGCGGTATATCACCGGGGGATCGACGTTGAGTGAGGAGCTAACGGGGTTTCCATTTCTGAACGACTTTTCTGTGGCGATATGCCAGCCTCAAGACGAGGAAGGCGAATACATTTCTAATTATTTTCCAATCACGAACGCGAACTGTTTTTTTTTTTTTTTTTTTTTTTGGAATTTGCGTTGAATTGATATGCGAACCGGCGGGTCGTATGTGTGAGCAGTCACCAAACCAGGTACTGACCATCCGAGACCTTTATTCGAACTTCGGCAATCTGGATGATCAAGTTTCGGCTAATCCAGAGAATTGAGAGACTTACCCAGTTAGTAGTATTCTGCCTGCGTTCGAGAAGATATTGTTGAAGCTTCGGACCTGGTCCCGCGAGAAACGATTTAACGAGACTACGACAGCGATCCAAATGACCTGGGCTTATCGCCTCCACCTGGGCCAGGTACTTCTGCATCGTAATCTCGAGATTCGGTACAGGGAGACTCGGTAGAGGCTCGTCTTTCTGCAAATTACAAATAGTAAGAATTAGTTCAGGTTAAAAGTATTGACGCTTTGTAAGCATTATAGTCACTGAAATTAATCCTTCGAGTGCACACCCCCTATATAACGTCCTCTTGGGTCAATCTGACCCAAGGCGTTTTTCAAATCATTGTATTCCCATAAATATGCATTTTTTGTTTTCTTTTCGTGTCAACGTGTTTTGCAGTAAATTTTGCATATTATATGCCGAAGAATTGAGGATAGAAAATTGCTGGGGTCAACACGACCCAGTATGCACTGGAAGGGTTAGAACGACGGGGCTGCGAACGAAGCGTTGCAGTCTCGTCTTGGCGAAACAAACTCCTCATCCGTCTTCACAGAAGGTAGAGTCTGTCAATTGTAAAATAAAGAATCAATCGTGAAACGAAGCGTTACTTGGGGTAGCCGATGCGAGGATGAGGATGGAAGGAAACCCAAGGGGCAATGCCACACGGTTCGTTGGTCAGAATCCCCTCTGCCACGAGAGTCCAGGACTTTAACAAGATCAGCCTTGCGACCCGTTGCGTATATACAGGATTTGCGTGGCAGTCAGGACGGTGGCCGTGACCCTCATGTATTCATTCTTGGACGGTGTATCTCGTTCGTTCGGACCATCGAGTCAGATGTGAGTTTATAAAATCATCGTGCATTTTCGGACTCTACGCCAGTTCATGTTTAACATACTCCGTTGAATTTGTTCCTGAGGGTCCTCCCGAAAAGTAACAAGAGCGTTGACAAAGCTTGTGGTTACATAATCGGAGTTTTCATTGGTTTGACCAGCAGCATATTGATTCAGCTTGAAAAGTCTCGAGAAAACGTTTGAGCAATCTTTTTCTCCATATTCCCTGCTGCATTTGACCTTTGCCTTGTCGTCGTTGTGAAGAATAAAGAATAAATGCGATAGAATGTTCACGCGTATCACGATTCGAAGCACGAAACGAATCCTGTGCCAAAGGAGGGAGAGGTAACGAGTTCGATTATCCCGGGTGGCATGAGTCAGTACAATCCCCGAATAGACGAACCTTCGACAACGGAGAGCTCAACGAACTCCGACCCCCTTGCAGTCCCCGAAACCTCCTTCGCGTCTTTCCTCTCGTAACCGGCTGTACGGATTCCCAGGAGATTTAACTCTGTTCTCTGACGCACAAGCGCGTATTTCTTCATAGTGTAGTGTCAATATATCTGTAACTAGGAAAGCGCCCATCGGCGTGCCGGAACAGTTCTCATTGATATGCACCGCTCGTATTGGATACTAACGACCTGGTGCACGCTCAAGCCCCCGAGGCTTTAACGCCGCTATCTGCGTTATCCTTTTCCATGAGCAGGATCCTCGATCCACGTCTCATGATCATAATCTCACGAACTTTTTTTTACCTTACCTATTGATTTTTGGTCAATAATCGTAATGGAAGTTGAAATTATTGTTGATCATAAAATGTCGATTTTTACCACGCGAATTTCAAAGGATTCGTTTATTCTTTTGATTATTCACCGTCGAATATCCAAAGCAGAGCGTGTTTTTATTTGAAAATGCCTCCACAATCAGTTTATCAGTCAAAATCAGCTGTTGCTCGCGGCCATAATTAGATGGACAACGACGAATAGCAACGGGTTCGTTTGGTCCATTCGTCGGATTTACTGAATTCGTAATAATAACACGTTGCGAGAATATGTCAGGGGAAGCGTTGACCCTTCGTTGGGAGGAGCGATTAATTCTTGTTTCACGGTTGCCCTCTCTGCATCAAGCCCTCTTCTAAATTGGCAATGTTATTGATTTGAGAAACGAACCTGAAATTGAAGCTCCGCAGTCCGATGGAGGCAAGTGTCCGGTTTGTATTTCGTGGGTCAGTGTCAAAAGCCTCTTGACTAAAAGAACATGAAAAACTATACTCCACACTTGACACTCTATTCTTTCGCGAGGGGTGAGCGAGGAGGGTCGTATTATGAAAGCAATACAGCTGCGAGGATCTCACAGATATTTATCCGTAACCTTCTCGTCTGTGCTAGTATTATTGGAGGATCGTTTTACAATGGTTCTCGTGGCATAAAGAACAGTAGCATGTGATTCTCCCCGCGACTCATCCCGCCTAATAGTACGTTTACAAATTCAGTTTATTGAATCGAGGTGACGAGCTAAATTTTCAATCATATCGTAAATCCATTTTATCTCTCGACACGAAAAAAAAAAAAAAAAAACCCATAAATCGTATGACCCATCGGCGCATATGTAGGATCCTCCACCGCACGAGCTGATCTTTGCGCCCAAATATATTCCATTTTATTTTTCGATTCCGATCGACCGGAATATGGCGATACCTTTTATTTGCATACATACGTCATATATTTGCATTTCCGATGTGTATCTTTTCCATTGATACACCGTCACCTCGCGATTTTAGCCGCGATAATTCCCTGCGGGGATTTGCAGAATGGTATGCAAACACGGTCGAGCAAAAGCTCAAGGATAACGTACGACGGAGTTATATATAAGTGTTAAAAAGAGAAAGAAAATCCGAGGGTTGTGCAGGACCAAGAGCAAAGAGAGGGTGGAAGCTTTGGCTTGTTCGGTGGTTGCACGTGGCCTGGAAGAGAAAACGTTGGCATGTTCTCCTTTATCCGTATATGGCTTTTCCCTCTTCTCCTTTTTCTGCATATACAAATGTTGGGCTTTCTGGCTCGATATATACATATATCTATCCTCCATCCCTCTTTGGTGTGTTCACTCGGATGTTAAGTCAGTGTTGTCTAGAGGAGGATAGTGTATGTATAGAGACTGTCGGAAGTGGGTTGGGTCAGGGTGTCACTAATTGGAGGGGTGCCAAGGGGAAACCCTGTTATCTCTTAATTGCTACGACCCTTCGAGCTCTTTCGCATCGATAAGAAGAGTACCCTCTCCGCCGCATTTGACCCTCCCTTTCATATTTCTTTAAATTCTCTAAACACGTTACATCCATTCACAAAATATTTATTATTGACTTGAAAATCATGAATCCCATAAAGCCGTTAGTCTTGGTCACGATTCCACTGGCAGGCTATAACATTTCCGTCAAATTTGTGAGTGTATCGCATCATTTATTTTCCTCAAGTTTTTTCATCGAAAGTCAAAAATATATGTTCGTTTAATTTTTTTTTTTGCCAATAAGCGCGCTCGGGGTTGTACGCACGTTTTACGAAATGTTTAAATTAATATTTTTAATATTTAATTAAATTCTAAAATACGTGTTGGAATTTGGTTGAAAGCGAACGAAGATTTTCATGAAAAATTTTTATTGAATTTTCAGTCCCGATATAGAACAACGATTTTTCAAATATTATTTCTTCCCTTGATTTTTTTAAAGCATGCTTGCTTACGAGCGATTCCTCGCGTCTATATTCGAGGAAATATATGTCAACGTCGAAGATCCAGAGCATTTTTCTTTGTCAAAAAGTATATGCTCGTCAGGATCGTTTGTGCTCAAGCCTGATTCGATTTCTTTTTCATTTCGTGTAACCGACTTATAGCGCTACAGAGAAAAAGAGGCAGAAAGACGCGAGAGAGATGGGGAACTATCATTCCGTCTCATCCTTGGAATAACAGCGGAGAGAAGAGTCCCATGGGAAAATGCTCACGGTGCTTTTGCGACTGGGTCCAACAAGATCGACAGTATCTCTTCGTTGTGGAACGCTGTTTTCACAGCTCGAGTCTCTATGGGGATACAAGGCTAAGTTGTTTTTTCTTCTTTCCTGGCTTTTCTTCGAGTACAAAGGGTCGTTTAAGAAATTTCTAGAATCTCAAGAGCTGCGAAAATTGAGCCAACCTGGTCAATGTTATTTTCACGAAATTTCAACGAATTTTTCAGTGCGATGGTTATTCTCCGTATATATCTTAAATTTATCCGTGGAAGCTGTACATGATGAATTATCTAGAACTCCGATGTTTTTCCGGCGAAGTGAGAATTTCGGAACATTAATATATGGTGAGAGTTTTTCTTTTTCTGGATATCGACGTCGGCGTTTGGAGCAACGTTGCCGTAGAATAAAATGCATTCGAAGTGAAAACGCAATCGTTTTTGCTCAACAAATTGGCAAACGCAACATCGTGTGTCCATTGACGCGAAGCAATTACGGATTTTCGCGTAAGGACGTGTGTGTGTGTGTGTGTGTGTGCGTGTGTGCGTGTGTGCAGCCGCGCGCAAACTTTTTTTTGCCTCATACGATGCAAACTCGGTGCTTGTGAGTTTCTGGTCCCTCAACCTACAATGCCGAGGGTGTTTTGAACTCCTGAAACGAGGGATCCCACTCCACGACCTTTGTGTACATATATTTGCCCTTTATACATAGATGAATGCATATATATGCGTGCGTGGGAGTACACAAGTATGCAGGGATCGAAAAAGAGCGTAAGGGATAATCGCACGCGAGAATCGCGCGCGCGAGTACACCCGCCACACGCTCGAGTAATTGGAGAGCTCCCTCCTTTCAATCCTCACGGTTTCGTGCTCGAAAATCAGGGGATTTTCCTCATACTTCCACGAGGCATTCCTCCCTCTCACTCGCGCGCCTGCCGACCTCGCGTTTCTAATGAGGCCGACCGAGAACTTGAGCTCGGGCCGCGTGCCGAGACACTCGACTCTCTTTTGCCACGACATAAACTTACTTCTCCTGTCTCGCTCTCTCTCTCTCTCTCTCTCTATTTCTCAGTGCCCTCACACCTGCACTCTTGAGAGAGAAGAAACACAGCGGTTCTCTGAGTTTCTAAAAATTGCGTAATTATCTGAATTGTTTAACGAAATTATTGCAAAGAGCTCTGAAAATCCGGCCCCTCCAGCCAAGAGATCTCATCTCTTCAAGCCCTGTACACCCTGACCACCATGACTCATGGTAACGTGACTGACACTTTACTTCATATTACCCACGGCGATACTATCACGCTCTGCTAATTATCGCTCGCGACGATAACCGCCTCAATTCGCCGACGACAACAATCATAACTGTATTTTCTACACGCACTCTGCAATTGTTTATTCACGAAAGACAAAGAAATTAAACTTTTACTTTTATTTTTTTTCACGTCGCTTTGGAAACTTTCCTCACCAACATTTTCGTGCTTTTTGGGTTCCATAAGTATCTGCGACCTGATGTATATCTATGTAGCGTTCATAAACGAACTATTTGATGGTCGTAATCTGGAGCCTGTACCGCGATACACCGAGACAACAAGGAACATTCATGGATTTTTTGTTCTCAACGTTCTAATGATAAACAGAAAGTTTTGAAAAGTTGGACGCGGTATTTTATGCATGTTGTGTGAAAAAAAAAGAAGAGGTTTTTACAGTAATTTTACGATCCATTTACCGGAAGTCGTTACAGCACACCGAGCTGATTGATATTCCGTGGTTATTATGAAGAAAAGCTTTTCGATCACGTGGCATCCGAATCGCTTACACGCTCAATATCCGGGACACCTTCACTCTCATGTACCAATTGAATATGCGGGTACGTACACATACATAGGAAGACGAAGAGATTGAAGTGTCTGCGCGGCGATGAGCTATTTCTCATCACCGCGTCTGTAATTAACTCTCGTCATTCGCCCACTCTCCTGAGTTCTCCGCACGCTGTGTTTGTTGCCATTGCGTTTCTCAAGGTAATCGAACGCACATACAGGCACAGAGAGACGTAGCTGCATGTAGCGATATAGTTATAAATTGAAGGAATTATTTGCAAAGTGATATTTTTTCAAGTATTTGGGACAATCTCAAGCCTGAGGGGAAAATAGCAAGGATGCGGCCTTCCATGTTGAAATACATGACAGCATCAGACAATCGTTAATGCTAAACCGGATGTGGCGGTGAGCGTAGAAACAATAAATGATTGAGGCGCGAAAAAAAAAAAAAAAAACGATAATGAAAAATATTTGATCGCGTCAATAAGCTGTCAAGCAGGATTTCTTTTGCACAAGCTTGAAATCCGCGTGCCCCGATTTCCGTATATCCATTTGAAAACATAATTTCTTTACTATTCAACTATAGAAATAGGTCAGGCACTTGAGAATCAAGATTTACGAACGGAGCAATGCGAATAATAAATCGCTGAGGCTATTACGTTATACCTGACACGTTCGCGTTGTGAATAATAATTAATGAATGAACAAGGTGCGGAGGTGGTTGTTTCTTAGCTGGTAACCTGGACAGAGGAGCAGGTATTACAACATGCTCTAGATTACTCCAACAATTATTCACAATCTTATCCATGGACGTGTCTCTTCTCGAACCCAAGCCGCCAACATTCTACTAAATCTATATTTCTCAAGTGTTGTTGAACGCGACTGAGCAACTCATAAGAGAGTGACATTTACTGCTCGGTGTATGAGACATTTTTCGTGTTTAGCAAGTGGTCGATCGGGAGAATCTTCTTCCACATATGCCAAGAGTAATGACAATATCCGTTTTTTAAATTTACTCAAATTTATGAAACGAGGACGAAGAGTGGGAGAGCTAACGAGGGATGAGGAATAACACGTATAGCGTTTTCGCATCAGGACCTTGAGGCGGTGAAGCAATGCAACTGAAAGGTTTGGACTCTGCTGTGAACAAAAGAGAACCGCCACATGCAGATGGCCTTTCTGGCCCTGAGGCTCGCTGCTCCGTTCTCTCCGCGACGTGGCTTTCTTTTTCAGGGCTTTTTTGTCCTTCATTCTTGTAGCCCACCGTATCTCTTTGGCTAATGTAGATTCGAGCAGCTTCATCACGATATGCGGAACTGTGTCTAGCTCTTGAGAGATTCTCTCAGTAAGTGTGTGACAGAAATCGTTAACTTTCTCATGGCAATAACACCAATGGAGACAAAAGGAAGTAATTCGCGTTGTCGTATCGCATCCATTCCTTAGCCAATGGACCAATAAAGTCAGCATCGTATATTTGTGTATCGCTGGATTCACTTATGTGATCTGACAGTTAAAGTACTTCCTGCAACTTGATAGTTTTTCACTGAGAACAAGCAACGAACACGTGCTACACGAGAAGCATGCGATACAAAGCTCTCGAAGCATCAGCGAAAAACAATAAACTCACTAGTGGGATTCTGCTCCCTCTTTGGAGCAAGCTGGTAATTCGACAGTGCAATTAAGGGTACGAAAGAAATATATGCTCGTGCAGGATCATACACAGCCGCGATAAAGTGTACGGGGAAACGTTGCTTCTCTTTTGGCCGCCTTTTTATTTTGCTCTCCCTCTCTTTTTCCAGCCCTTGGTCGTTTCCTTCCCTTCGATTACCCTTGGCATACGTTTTTACGGTCCCTTCCATGCCCCATGAACCCATGCAACACGGCTTGACTTACGCCATTAGAAACTCGATACCAACAACCAAGAGTCTACACTTTCTTTCCTTGTTATCCTCTCGCTGACTGTTTTTCCTTTTTGTAGCTTACGATCCTACAACACTCTACATTTTTGGGCTCCA
Organism: Campopleginae sp. 14b; assembly: GCA_030522525.1. Classification (NCBI taxonomy): domain Eukaryota; kingdom Metazoa; phylum Arthropoda; class Insecta; order Hymenoptera; family Ichneumonidae; species Campopleginae sp. 14b. Next base: position 13,953 of record JAPYYS010001503.1, read on the forward strand.
TTGCGAGCTGATGACTCCTTTTGCTCAAAGCAAACTTTCAGCCTCTCCAGACATTCACTTTCTCCACAGAAACATCCAAAACTTTGACTTGCACTTAAGTCAACTTTGTAGGTACATCGGATGGAGTTACCTTAGAGCCTTAGAGTGGACCGAGCTACATATCAGGGCTGAGAGGATTGTTATATTCTCTAACTTTATTCTTTAACTTTCCCCTCAAATTGGAGTTCAGCGATGAAGCTTTCTCGAAAATCGTTTTTCCGAGAACCAAGTCGTGTCAACTTTGAATTTTCAAATTGGATGCCAAAAGGGGTTGAAACATGAAAATTCATTAAAATTTTATTTTTGCATCAATCTCGATTCGAAGAAAGATAGAAATGTGAGGGTCAGATGAGCGCCGTGAATGAGGAGAATGAAAGGAGAGCTCGAGTTGAAAAGATACGAGTGCAGTGTATCATCGGGTTGTTGGTACTGATCGCGGCGTTTGGGCAAATAGTAAAGAGAGAAAGGTTTCGGGAGAATACGTACATCGCGGAATAGCATGGTTGGATGCTCTCCAACAAAGTGGCGAAGGTTTTTCAAACGTGCGCGAATAATACCTGCGACTTACGCCCTTTTGTGGTTCGGAGGGTTGAACGCTCGGTATTAGGTGCAGACTGTTGCTCGTTCTATCGCTCTCGATGGTCCTGTGACGCTTCGCGAGGGTATACAGAATCGTGTCTCGAGTTTATTTACCCCTTGTAAATATATATATTTATCTATATATCGATATACCATGCAGACTGAACGATACGTCAAATGTATAAGCTCCAACGCAGTGTAGTATTTACTCGACGGCAGCTTCACAAGTTTACACTTAATCACGAAATGGACTCGGGATTGGAAAAGGCAAACTTTTGCCTACATCCCGCCCAACATGTAGCTTATGGGCATAGTAAGAACTCCGTTTAGGTGGAATGTGACTTATCAGGAAGAGGGAGGAAAAAGCAGGGGCGAGAAGAGAGCCCCGAGAGTTTAGTTAGCGACACTCGGACCAGCTTTGAAGTCAAACGAGCTTTTCTGTATAGTTCCTGCTGATGTGCACCATTCAAAGTCTAATGCTCAACCATCCAAATCGTTTCTCCTCTCCACATATTCATCAAGCGGACGTACACACTAGACTTTGCCTTGATCATGCTTATTATCGGAAATGGAGTTGCCCGAGGGAATCGAAGCGTTTGCCCTATCATTTCGACTCGTCATACACGCCGCAGCGACTTTCTTCTTCAACATTTTTTGGGCTTGGCAACTCCTCGTCCTTGTAGTTTTATCAGTCGGACTCGTAATGCTGCGTTTAATTGGCTTTTACAATTATTTCTTTTTGTGAAACTCGGAGATGCGTTTTTTCGAACGCTGTCCAATAGAAAATGACATGCCTTGAAAATACGTTATGAGCCTGAAGTTCTGAATGAAACCCTGAATGAAAAAAAAAAGGATTCGTCACTTTTTTTTGCATTTTTTTTTCTCAAATCGCCTCTTGCCTTTTGCGGACCTCACGAATGCGGATTCGTAACGTAAAAAAGTGATTTGAATGATTTTTCGTTTGTTTGTTTGTTTTTTTTTTTCAATTTCGTGCCATTGCGTCGATGCAAACTTCAGGCTCATAATGCGTTTGCTTTTATAACTCAATTATTTGCATATTTCTATAACGAGCATCGAAGCGTGGATTTTCGTTGATTGGGTTGGGTCGTTATTTTCGTAGAAATAGTTGGTGTTACAAGGAAAATGTAGCAGAAGGAAAACGGTGACGGTGCGCTTACGAAAAGCCAAGAGGTCTTCGTGTCTGAGATCGGTATATCTCTCCTTAATGGATACGCCGTAGGGAGACGGGTGTCGCGTGTTTTCGAAGAGTTTCGCCACGAGTCATGGGGTTCCTTGTTTTGATGCTCTCCGTCGTCCAAGCTCGTTAACGTGCGTTTTAACGAAGGCTCTCCTGTCGTATTTTATTCTTGTATTCTGCATTGCACGCAGCTCCGCGTTGCAATAATTCTACAGTACGCCACGTCGGTCGGTATATACGCTGCTATAAATCGAAGTAGGTAGGTCGAGCTTTACACGGACGCACTCGAGACTGGATATCTATATGGGACCGCGTGGCTTTGCCACCCGGATATTTCAAAGGGCCTTTTTTCACTGCGCTCAACGAAGTCAGACGAAAAAGGAAGCCGCTGCTAGGTTCTCAAGGCGTTTCGTGGTTCTCGTCCGAGCGGAGGAGTATCGATCCGAATTTTTTTATTCCAACCGGGTATGTCTTTAAGCTCAGATTATACGAAACATTCTGAATCCGGTTAATGAAATTTATTTAATTACTGCCGATACAATTTTTACTCGTTTTGACCAATAAGCGTCGATCTTTCGATGTTTCTTTTAAAGGGGAACTCATATCGCGTGAGCAACCGATTCGTACTGTTTGCCAACAATGAATCAAGTTATTTAACGCCCTGGCCGTTTATAATTTTCGAAATATCTCAAGGGTGAACTTCGGGATTCCGAAAAACTGTGTCTTTCGTAACGCACGAATGAGATGAGACTAATTCGATTGTGATGGCATTGCCTTATCGAATTTTAAATCGAATCGGTTGCCGATCAATGTGAGCTGGCTGTTATCATATAAAACAGGAGAAAAAAATGAGATAGTTGTCTGTCATAATACAGTCGGGGTGTTCGGGGGCAGATGGCACGTGACTCATTCGGGTAAACCAACCCTCTTCATCGTCCCGGGACCCCTTACTCACCATGTATTTTTTTCCTCATTTTTTCTTCGTTCGAGAGCAGAGCTAGGCTTGTGTTTTCGAAGATACGTCCAACCTGGCAGGGGTCGAGAGAACACACTATGAGCGTGGCTTCATAAATAAATTAGCTGCTATCGGATGTCGAGATAACGTCAAATTTATGAGAGCATCGTGACGTTGTAAAAATCTCTGACAATACGAATATACTCACTGCACAACACTCGGCAACTATTATGAGCCATTATCATTATACCATATGTGGGCGTGTTTGTGTGCTAACGGAATTCCGAGTGTATTGAAAACTCCGTTGTATATTACTCAGTCAACAAAATATATAAATTCATTGTCAGAAACGAACAATTGTATCGAATGGAATTAACAGACGAGAGGGAAAAACATTAACTCGTGATTCTCACTTTTCTGCGTTTTTTCAATCCTCGATTCTAAGAGATAGGGATTTAAAAATATCGACTTTCCTGCACGATGGGTCTCGAAATAATTCCGTCTCTTAATTGACCCAGTTCAGGGCGCGGTTCACCTGGCAAGAAATCAATAAAATCGAATCCCTCCTCCTGGACATCGTTGTTGCCATCAAATAGAGCCACAACTTTTTGGCCACGAAAAAAGTTTTTGTTGGTTTATTTCGGAAATTCGAGACAGCGAAAACATCGCTGTGAGGAAAAAACTCGAGGAATTATCGTTTTTCGATGTCATCGACAACGACGAATTCGTATTCGATAAAAATATCGATTCCTGTATTCTTACTTAACATTTTGACGGGCAAAACTTCTGCGACTCGAAATCGAGGCAATTCCAAACGTTATAGAGTTTATATACTTTTAACCCATACCTAGGATCCAATATAGAAGCAATAACTGAAGTGACAAGCTCCTGTGTACGATGGAGACTACTCACGTCCCATGAGATCTCTTTTTTTTTGCTGCGACGTTTTTTTTTCTCGTTCTTTTCTACGCGAACACCCTTTGCTCCTTCAAAAGTAATTTTCTTATGGGTTTCCTCTCAGATACAGCATTTTCTTGACTTTCGCGTGTTACTTTGTGAATGCGAGTTACGGGAACGAAGCACTCTATACGCTCCTCGGATTAAAGTGTTCGCGTAGCTGCGAATATTCGCTCGGGGTTGGCTCCCTTTACGCAGCCAGACATACAGATATGTATATAGAGCGATATATTACCCTGACCATGAAAAACCACCATGAAAGAATATCCGGGGATGGTGTAATGCAGACACAGAGTAATCCGAGTACGCTACAATTGTAGCTTCCTGACTTTCTTCAAATCTACATACATTCATAATCAGATACATACATACGAGAATATCTGTGTATGAGAAGGAAACGTTTTTATTCTGAGAGAAGTGTGGCGAAAGCCACAGCGTGAAGCTCCACGGAAAGCCCAGACGATCCCCCTCGTCGTATATTTCTCCTATCTGAAAAAGTTACGGCTCTTTCGCCAGACCAACACTTGGATTAAAATAAGGGCAAGAAGAAAGCCCATAGCTTCACGAAGAGCTTCAAGTTTTCCCCACAGGTAGTTTTTTCTTACAGAGTCACGATGGGTTCCCCATCGGAGTTCGCTCTCACGATGAACACACACTTTTTTTTTTGCATACTCTTGTTACACTGTTTCGGGTTTTATTTTTTATGTGTATACGCGATGATGAAGCATTAGGGACTCGGGCATTCACGCTGGTAATTAAGAAATTTTATTTTAACCGTTTCTCGAGAACTTTGCTGGTGTTTTCTCGATATAAAATCGATACCAGTTTGGTGATTAGCAACTAGCAGAGAAAAGTGATATTTTTTGATGTTGGACTTATTGTTCTTGACGTCGTTGAATTCTTTCATAATCGATGGAAATGTCGGTCGGTGTAGGTTCGTCGGGGATTTTTGGCTGCTCCGAACCGCCCTCTGGTCTTACCGCCGAAGGGCTTAAGCCCGAAGAGGCCCTCGATCTAACATTGCGTTATATAGCGATTTCATCGCAGTAACGAGATCGTATCTGACGCGTTGCGTGTCATTTACATATTTTCCCCCGCGGCGTTGAGATCTTGCAACTGGCAATTCGAAAATGTACGGGGTAAGGGATGAAGCAAAGAGGGTCGTAGAGGAGGCGAAAAACGTCGAGCTTGATTTACATTTTACCGTCGAGGGAATGCCATAGGCCTGGCTCACGTGTGCCCCGAGGATACACCAGGATTTTGTCCTTTCTGCGGGGCCTTGCCACGATACGAGACGGAGAGGGAATACGAAAGGACGTAGGGTGAGGTAACGCAAAGCCAAATCGATCCTGGAAATCTTACTTATGAAAAAAAATCCTGGTACGAGGGGATGGAAAAAAAAAACAACGATAAGCTAAAGTCGAAAAAGAAAGAAACGCTCGTTTCGCGTAATAGACCATAACGAATGGTAAAATTCCAGTTAACAAATTATATCACGAGACCGTACTTGCTTCGGGTATAGAAAAAAATATAGACAAATATTGATGTGCAAGGTCAAGTCGGAATTTTCTTGAGAAACGTCGGTGCGATTGACATGAATGTCGATTAATTGTGACTGTTTGCCATAAGACAATCATGCAAGTTACTCACCGGGACAGGGCATGGTGAGCTGTCCCTGGAGAGGCTTCCGAGGGAAACCAGCAACCGGCGCGGGGCAGCCAGCACAGAGTCTCGCCATCCCTCTGTAAAAATAAATCGATGTAATTATGAAAAAATATGTGGTTAATCGTCTAATCGTGAATTCAAAATTTGCGACGTCCAGCAAAAATGGCTTTTTTAATGAAAAAAATTAATTACTCCGAAATTTTTCAATATCAAGGTGTACAATTATAGGACTGTATGCACCAACTATGACCATAAAAAAAATAACAAGATCCCCTGATCAACAAAAAAATGCATAGAAGAAAAAAATCAATGTCGAGCAACGGTTGCGGCCACACTGGGTCAGATATGTAATGGTGTTGCGAACTTACTACGGCGGATATCGTTACTTGTGCCTATTGAAAGGGTTTAGCCTTGTAATTAAACTTTTTCTGAGCTTGGGGTGACTAGTTACCCCGCGTGGCCGTTATGGGGTTAAACTTCCGCAATATAACGGATCGAATCTTCGACGATATATTAAGGAGTCACGTGAGAAGTCCAAGTTGGGACAGACTAAGCCGCAGCAGGATTTAATATCGTTTCTCGGCCCTGGCGTCTTAAGCCCATCGTCCCATTATGTCAGCTCTCGTGTAAGCGAGGAAGCAGGACAGAGGGAGCACGACCAAGAGAGACGTTTCATTAAACGTTGTGATGACGGATTGCCATAGCAAGGGCAGCTTTTCATCAGCGGAGGGTTGTTTTTAGAGTCTTTAGAGACTTAAGATTTCTTGGACTTTGATTGAACCGGGAGTTTAAATCACGATAAGCAATGTCCCAAAGTCTCTTCTCGTTAACTCATCGGCATGATACACTTTCCCAAATCGCCACATTCGTTTTATCTGTTGCGTAAAACTGCAACGATCGTTTCATTGATTTATGGAGGTTAATATTTAGATGGGGCTCGTTCCATACCGCATTAAATGCTCGAGAGCAACGCCATTAGCCTCTGCGATCATAAATTAATTCTCCACCAATTTGGTTAACTCCCCCGTAAAAATACTCACGCTATTTATTTGTTAGTGACCCATACAATAGGTGACCTCGCTCCAAGTAATTAATGATCGGTTCGCATGTTTTTTGTTTACCTGAAAAACAAGACGGCGAATGTAATGGATATGACGTTTATCCTTACAGCTCGTAATAATTGATAAAGGCAACGATTCAGCGCGCGACTTCTTTGTGTTGCTTTCATTCGATCCCACGCTAAGCATTCACATGTTTACCTTGTGTCTCTTCCGGGCTCTGGATATTTTTTTTTTTTTTATCACAAAAATAAGAACTTCGAAAGTGCGGAGTTGACTCATCAACCATCACGACAAGACATTTCCGACCAAGAACTACACTCGCTCGAAGGTTATTTTCCTTCGGTAACGGACGTTCTCGCGGTAATAATTCTTGATTACGGCGGTGCGAAACGAAAGTCATTTCGCAAAGATTATTTTCACGTGAGTTTAATCACTTGAGAGAGTCGCCAACTTATTTCCGGGGGGGTCGACGAATCAAAAAGTGGCAATGTACGTTGTTTTAATGAATTCTTCGGGCCTTTTGTTAGTGAATGAAGATTGATAATGACGTAACACGTGCGGTCAGGCAATTTACAAGAATTCCACTGGTCACCATTTTCCGGTGAGGGATATAATATAATATTATTATGTGGAAATCCGCCCTTGCAGTACGTCTCCGTTAGGAGAGAGGATAGTTAGGAAAGGTTGTGCCGAACTGGACAGGGGATGGTTATTCTCTCTTCCGTTGCTGGTATTATTATAGAAGGGACATAGGAAGAGGAAACGAGCGGTGCGTGCCAGGCTACCGACCGGTCTCTATATTAATAAATCTCAATTACCCGAGTTAATACAAGGGGTAATTCGGCGGGACCGACACGCTCCGCGAAACGAACGCGTTCTACCATTGCAGCCGCCCCCACTACTTTCTCATTCCTACGTTGGTGCAAGGGTGACGAAGGGTCTTTGGGGGTTCGCTTGTATCGTCGAGTCTTCTTTTTCGTATGAACCATTCCAACGCCCCAACGTTTTTAATTCCCTTTTTTTGTTTTTCTTTTTTCTTCGTCACTTTTTACTCTTTGAATGTGAGCGCTGATTATTGCAGCGCTTGCAGGGAACGCAATTATGAGGGAGAAGGCACATAAAAATTCCCAAGGTTCGACCCGTAACGAAGCTGCTTCGAACTTCATTCTTGAATCGAATTCGAGGCATATGGATTCTCGAATTATTGACAAAAGTGGAAGGAGCACCAACGAATTTTGTTCATTAGCGAACAATTCTACGTGTCGTGTACCGAGAGGATATTCAACTTGGAACATTTCATGGGGAAACTTACTTCTCGTAATTATGCTGGCTCGGTACTCTCTTACCCCACGCAGTTTCCCTCCCTCGATATTTCACACGCCTCTGTATCTCGTTTTGTGGCAGAAACTTCTAGCAGGGGCGTGTACAACCTTGGACACTGACAGATGGAACATCTTCCCAGTTTGCGTTCTCTTTCGAACCTCTTAATGCTTCGCTCTACCGAATTGTTTCATAAATTGGTGATTTCTTGCACGGAAATAATAGTTTTTACGTCTGCCACCCTGATACCATCTGCCAGAGTAAAATTCGTAACGATTTTCATGGCTTCGTATGATCGATCGACCCCCGTTTCTCCAAGTTCATGGGAATTGTTTGTTTTATTTTTTTGTTTTCTTCAAAATGTTTATTACTCACGACATTTAAGAATCGCGGTTACTACGATTTTCCGATGCTTTTTACGCCTTTACGGTGCTTTTAATATTTGACATTCCTTTGTTCCGTTGTCTGTACATTTTGCCACACCGTCAAATGATCAAGAATTCAAATCCCACTCTCGTTTGCACGTCGAATCAAACCGAAATAAATCATAAATATTAAACGAGGCTTTCAGAGTCGGGGGGATTACGAGGGGCCTCTATCTCCCCACATCCATCCCGATTATGTGCAGGGGGGTCACAACTATACAGCTACCCGCGCTACGCTCGGTGTCGTATTTCCTTGAGTTAAATTTTCAAACTCCGAGACATAACCCACAATTGTTCGATTTGTATATTTTTCATTTTCTGTCTACTTCCCATCCAGGCGACATATTCTAGAGCGTCCTCAAGTTACACGCTTTCGAAAATTCTCTTACTCGTCGACGCATCGTCGATCGTTAAACTAGCCTGCCGGAAATTGCACAAGTCCCTTCCTTCCCGGAGATTTGGACGAGAGATATTTCAATGACAATGGTAAACGGCCTTTGTCCTGCTAACGTTTGAAACGATGAGGACGATTGAGCCGGGCAGGTTCAACAGAAAAATTCACTTTGGACGAATAGACGTCGGCGACAAGTTTCCCTTTTCGGGGAGATCGATCCGTACACATTTTTTCCGAGCTCCCGCGTACGCAATGTCATACACATCAGTAACAACCGGACATCGTTTAAAAATATTTCGGACAAGCTTTCCCTTAAATTTTCTCGAGAACGTCAAAATGAAGAAAAATAATTCATTAGTATGGACTTTTTATTCATTTTCCAATTCGAAGCAACTTTGTACATCGCGTTGACTCAGTATCAACTTCCGGGTCGAGAAAAGTTGTCGCCCAAACGCGTTGAAAAATAATTGGCTCATTAAACGCTCGCCCGAATGGCAACAAGAGCCCATGTGCCAAATTAAGATACTGTGACAACAGCGAGGAACGTTCGTAACATATCATCGCAGGTGCCAAAGTCACTCGTCATTTGCCAGACTCGTCGAGATAATTAAAAGTCCGCAAAAACAGTTGGGATCGTGTGATATTTTGACGAAAAACACCGAACGAGCAATTACGTTAGTTCATTGAGGTGAACAAAAGGTACGAGTCGGGGACAACATTTCTATGTTGAGATTCATCTGAACTACAAAATGGGCTTGAAATCCACTCAATCGTATTTAACTCCTTTTTCTTGTGCATTCTTTTTTTTCTATTCTTTCACCGCATTCTTTAACTTTAAGCAAAATTGCTCTAGGTCCACGTTATCCTGGATTGAAAAACGACAAGAATGAGCCCAAGTTGAACCCTTTTGCTTAAATCTTACGAGCGGTATGAATTTTTCAAAATTGCGGTCATTCATGAAAGATTTCAACAATATGAGGCACAATTTGAAAAATCAACCTCTTTCAAAGTCAGAAAAAAGTTGCATAGCGAACTTGTTTCTCATTGAGATTCCCAGTTTGGGAGCGAAATGTCCTTATGGGTGGTGGAATAAGGAAGACTGGGCAAAAATCAATGAGTCTGCTGTAGAGGCCCCGTTAAGAGAAGAAAACGACATACAGCATGGTGGCAAATCGTCATTCCAGTCCCGTAGGAGCGGAATGGCTTGATTAACTGGCGACGTGTCGTTACTTCACGACCACCCTAGTGGTCCGAGGGTCGCGCGATTGCCGATGCGGGTGGACAAGGTGCCGAGGGTGCTGAGCATTGATCAACTATCTCATTCCATCGTCTTGGTTGGCTATTTAGGGCTTTGCAAACGTACGAAAAAAAGAAACGAATATGAAACGGAATACTGCGGAGATTGTTCGTTTAACGGCTCGTAGGATATATATTCTGAGGGTGCGCCGGCCAGACGGCCTTACGTATCTTCCTTCATTTCACCTTTTACCCGTTCGCACGTTTGTGCTTGTGGATCCGCGCGATAAAACAATATTTTAACTTGTTATCTCGGTTGACCTCCTCCTCCTTTCGTTTCAGGCATGAATCTGTCAGGAAAAAGTCGGACCAGAATGTTACAAAGAACACGGATATCTTTATCAAGGCATTTAATTTTGTTGGCTAAGATTATTTTGGCATCGAGAATCTTTGAATGACAGCCACGAAGCCCTGTGACCACAGACATACTATCTTTGGGTCATGGTGTGTCATGGGTAGTTCATTTTTTTCAGCGTGTCTGAAAGCTTCATGGGCTGACTTATGGGATTCTATTTTTCATAATTCTATATTTGTGTAAGGTAAATCGATTGTTTTAGACGAAACATGATCGGCTGCTCGATGAAAGTGTGAAACGTTATTTCGAAAGAATTGTTCGATCGTTTTTTATTCTCCGTCGCACACTGTTAGAGTTTCAACGAAGAAATAAATAGCTCCCTTTTCGCGGGACATATGGGGGATGTGCTAATGCCGTTTTATGGGTATGCGGATCCCCATATCGCAACATGGGGCTCAGAAAGCTCGTACTTTGGTTGCCGTCGTTTCGCCGAGATGGTGGGACATCTAAGCGTCATAGAGCATGGAAGAGCATACACAGAGGGGTAGTTAGTTTACGGCTTGGAACTTTGTAGGCCGTTTGCTATACTGCGGTGGTTAGTCCGGTAATACCTTTTGGCTCTATGATGTTGCTGAATAACGGGGTGGCGTGGTTTTCCTCTTTACGAAGATCTTCCCCCTCGCAGCTTTTATCAGCGTCAATTGAGTCATGATCCGAAGGATCGCGCATTTTTAACGATTTTCACGCATTTAACGCACGCGTACGGACTTGAGGTTGAACAATTGAAAGCAACAATGACGAGTTAGCAGTTGATGATTCCAAGGAACCGGGACGCGTGCTACAATCGAAAGTAAAGTGTCAAACGACCGCACTTCCGGTTCCGTCTGGTCTCAGTGTTTTATCCAGCAGCGCAAGCTCTCGACGCTGTTCTCTATTATTTTCTCATTCCGGCTTCACTATACAGTGTGTCGAGGGGTTGAAAACAGAACGGAGTGTGCGACACAACTTCAGTCCGACGTCCCTCGATGTAAGGAGAAGACTGTACCCGCACGACTCCGTTACAACTCGTGCTCGTTCTTTCTCTCTCTCTCTCTCTCTCTCTCTCTCTCTCGCGTCCCAGGAGGACGAAGGGTAAAGGGCAACAATGCCTCAAGCGAGGACCACTCGAGCCACTCGAGTGCGGGCCTTTGTCTAAAAATCTCAAGCTCGTGTTCTCTCTTCTGTTCTTTTCGTCATGTTTCTTCTCAACCTATAAACCCTGCTGCGACTTCTCTGTGCTTCTTTTTCTCACTCAACGTAACCCTCGCTGGTTGCAATTCAACATTCGATCTTTAGCATCCTTTCCTGCTTTTTTTAAACTCAATTTCTGTAATGAAGACGTATATTCATATGTAAGTGTGTAAAAGTTGTAATGCGCAGTAGGATTTTCTTTTCGTGGTGCATCCAACAGTGGAGACTGCCAAGGGCAAGCCCTGGAATCTTTCCAGTGTCACGTACAAATTCCTGACGTTATTCTGACCAGCTGATTCTTGAAAATACTGGCTCGTTTGCCAAACTCTTGTCACCTCGCTCTCTCAGCACTTTTAACAAAACTCGACGATTTCTGTTCGCCTCTCAGCTTTTGTGTGTGCTCAATTTTACGTGCTCACCACAAAATCTCTCGTTCGTTGAGGTTTGTGCTAAACGGAGAGTCGTATAAAGTCGATCGTGTACTCGAAGGATCGATTTTTTTTCGAAATTGGAAGAAAAATAAAAAAAAAATATATGAATTGATGAATTTCGAGCAGAAAAAATAGTGCGATCGATCGAAAGCGTAAGGGGGGTGAAAAAACACCCCTCGTTCTATTCGCGTTGTACGTGTTCTCCCAGAAGGGCAACTCAAGACCATCTACGAGAAGAATCAGCAAGAACATCGTATAGTCGACGCATTGTTCTCGGACGATGTACCAATTTCTTTTCTCCTCCGTCTTACCGCCCTAGGGCCCTGGCACACGATCTCATTTTATCTTTGCCGACCCCTTACACGATACGCGTTTGTAGCGCGTCCCCACAACTATACCGCACCCGACATTCCCGATGGTCTACGTTTTCCTTCCCTCCTCACCACTTCCTATCCTCTCCACGACCTTTTCTTTAGTCGTTTTGTGAGGGTGCGGCATGCCTCAAGGCGCGACCAGACTAAGATAGGGCACGCGAATTGCAGTGATCAAGGGGTGAGCTGAGCACCAAGCCGCCACGACCACGTCCTATAACGGGAAGCTTTTAAGTGGATCCTGTCTCTAGGCTTTATGTCTCTTTCGCTCTTACTCGGCTCGTCTTCCCAATAAATTTTTCATAGGCCCGACCAGAACGTGCTAAAAAGGGTAAACCGGAAAGCCCGCGCGGAAACAGGTTTCATTCGGATGAACCTTTTTTTTCTTCATATCTTGAAATAATAAATATCAATAAATATTTCATGCAAGGCACTAGTTTAATAGATTACCAACAAAATCGAGTCGAATTTTTTTTGCCCTTTGATTTTCTTCCGCATGCTCGGACATTCAGTGAATAATAACGTTGATTTTTTTCTTTTTCTAACACAGCCCACAAGAGAATTGATTATACCGATTTTGTTGATTGTTTACCAAGAAAACGAGGATCTTATCGATTCGTAGATGTATTCCGCCCACACTAAGCACGTTTGTGCTCGTTTCGTTGCTTTTATCGAGCAATCTCATGGGACAGAATAGAGACGATGATTGATGTTGGTCTTAAAAAAAAGTAGCGAAGCAGGTAGTCAGTAACGTAGCTCTCGCAGGCTTGTTTTTCTTGCTACGAATTGCTGCGCCGCTGAAGAATGCAGAATAAAGTTGAAATGTGTTACTTTGAGGGAGGATTCGGGAGAGCGAGGAATAACGTGAGAAATTATCACGTGTTAAAAAAGTGTTGTGTTGTGTATGTGCGTAATGCTGTTATTGCGTTGGTTGTAGACATGCCTCAGTTATTCATCGGAACGATATATCTTCGTGTGGAGATCCTGCGAGGCGATGACTCAAGATCCTACACCTCCTAACCCCACGAATCCCATGCAGACTTGTTTCCGTCTTGCTCACTCTTGCTGCATGCTTACGTCGACAAAACCGGCACAGGAAAGGTGTTAAGGTCCGAAAGGAAGAAAAAGAGAGTTATGCCAGTGTGCGAAAGGACACGATCACGCGCGCCTGAATTTCTCATAGGCGCGTTTTCCTCGACACTTCTTTTCCTCCTTCTCGAAGCTCGTCGACAATTTGTCAATTCCTACCCTCGGAGTAGCTAGCCTGCTGATGGTCACCCCTCGTAACATCTACGCGCGTTTGATAAATCGTGCGATAGACGCGGAACATTATCGGCAAACGACAAAAGCACGGGGAGACCGGAATACCCAGCATCCTTATATGAAAGGACTCGACACTGATCCCTTCCGTATGACATATCTTTCGATCTGCACGACTCATTCCAATTATGCTATACTCGTGAGGTGCACTGACAAGGGCTTCCGCTCTTTTCACGCTCCGTCGCCCAAGCTCCATTGAAAATCCGATATAGAACTCATGACTTTCAGATCGGATTCGCTGCATTCTCTACTCTAGTCACGTGACAACCAATTATTAGCTTCCAATATTTTTCATTCATTTTTCAAATTTTCTCAAACGCACACATCATTTAGGTTGTGTTGGCTGTTTATAATTGTGACATTGTTAGTCAGTTAGTCCACGGCAGGTTGTAACGGAGGAAAAATACCGAGGAAGAGAGAAGGAGAGGGAGGGAGATTGAAGGCTCGCGTGTCTCCATGGCTACGCACCCCAAAATAGTTATTTATTCACGCGATTCGCCTCTGGCCTTGGATCAAGTTCCTTCTGAGCTTCGAGTTGCCTGCACCATAGTCCCGTCTCTTTTGCTTCGATTGTGAAACCATTCGTTTCCTCCTCTCTCAACCACCCTCACTACAGAATCACCCGTCCACAGACGTGTTGCCCTTTGTAATTATCGAATTCCCCCGGCCACTACTGTTGCATCGCTTCGCTACTCTCTCCTCTTTCCTTCCACCGGGGAAATGAAACGAAAACAATAATGGACTCTAGTTGCTTCATAACGAACTTCGGAGGTCTTTGGAATCATAGTCCGTCCATTTCCATGCTTGCAGGGTATCCAAAGATTGACCATTTTTTTTCAAATCATACTCCTGCGTTTTTCATTTAAAATTCCTCTTTCCCCTAATATTTCTATATTTGGAAATTATAAATCCTGGACCTACGTATTACTAAACGCGAAATACACATTGCCATGAAGAATGTTCAGAAGTTAACTTCAACGAATTTTTCCGACATTTTCTTTTTTCTTTTTTTTTTTTTTTGGGGTTACTTTTCTAAGCCTGCTCGATGGGACCCGCCGAGAATAGCCAGGCACGATTAATTGACAGTGGTATACGTGGCTTCCAGACTTCAGCTGATTCGAAGAGATTCGAACAGACAGCTAACGCGGATTCCTCGAGGGTGTCGTAATAGTCGTAGGGGTGTGAGGGTCTTGTGGTATATACATGAGGGCAATTCCAACCTGAATCATTCAAAACCCCAGAATGTCTGGAATCGTTATGGGTTTGTAAGTTATTCGTTTCATATTTATATTAACTATTGTTGCTATCGGAATAACCTGACGAGATTGCTTCATCGTCATTTCGGATAGACGGAAAGAACGATCATTCGTAAAATAAGAATTTCCGGTTGTGTTGAGTGAATGTAAACGATCTCGAGTTCTTGGAACTAATAGACCGTCGCGCACCTCGTCACTGCTGAGATGTTTAAAAGGGCTGATGGTCCACCGAGCGAAGAAAAGAACATCGTGAGGGTGCGTGTTCGAGATTCAAAGTGTAAAAGGAAAGAAAAGAGCACGCGGAAAAAGAAGAGGAAAAAGAAGCACAGGACACAAAAAAAAACATTGATTGAACGTTTGTAGGGAGGGTTCCGCGGACCTCGTGTTGTCGAGGACCGATGAGGCGAATAATCGGATTTGGGGATTACCAGAAAGCCTCTCGCCTTTGCTAACGCACCCATACCCGTAACATCACTACCGAATGATGCGTATCTCCTCTCGTCATCGACTCGTTGGTTTCATTAACTCTATTAACAGCATGTAAGAGCACTTACTTCCGCACAACCAAATAATCTCTTGTAAGTTCTAATCGAACACTTGCTGTTTCGATAACATCGACGAAATATCCCAAGAATCATTTTTCTGTGAGATTCTTGGCAACAAATTTAGAGCAACGTTGTTTGCAACATTCAACCATCGAGCTTAACCTTTCGAGTGCATCCTGGGACCTTGAGACCCCATCAATTTTCTGTCACCGATTGTTTTCGCCAAAAATTAATTTAACATCATAAAATACGGATAATTTACTAAAAAGAACATCCTAACAGAAAAAATCAAAAAATCAGCTTGACCCAATATGCACTCACAGGATATGTGCACTCGAAGGGCTAATGATTGGTATGAGCATCCTGCGAATGAATTCAACACAATAATAATCAACGAAACGCTCCCACATCTCATACATTAAACCTAAAAGAGACTCGTGCGGAGGTAAAATTCATTTTCTCAAAGTGGCATGCATTTTCGTGCGGCGGATTTTTCTCGCAATCTCAATGGAAATTTAAAAAAATATGAAATTAAGTTCAATACTATTGACGAATATAACAACGTCCGATTGAGGCAGATCCTTTCGTCGTGAAATCGTGTGATGCAACGTGTCGCTTCTACAGTTCCGCAGCCAGACTTATCATGATCAATATTGTATGCTCTAATCCCTTTATCAACCATATGCAAATGTATGCAAATGTCTGAAGTTAATGTCGGCCATTTAGGAAGATAACTAGTAGGCCAATAATAATAAAAAAATGCACGTATCTGCAGTCTTCAGTGTCGTTATCACATGCCGATCGCAATGAGCCAAAGACCACTAAAGTTTCGGATCTCCATGGACCGGGAGATTTATGTCTTACCATGGACAATCGACAGATGCTGATCTTCGCAGTTACCACTATTTCCTCCTAAGAGCTTCGATCTACACCCTCCGGACAAAATGAGATGCGATCGTTTTGGCTGATTCGCGACGGTCGTTCAGGCGTTCCCAGGACACCCCGTATAAACTATGGCATCTGATACATATACATATGAGCATGGGATAAAATACGAAGTAGCGTGACATCAGAGCTCACCCTCTCGAAATATTTTAGTCTCTCTCGCACCCCCGCAATGCTTACGGGAACGAGCCCCCTCGTAGTTGGAACGATCCAGCCCTCGTCGCGAACCGCGCCCTAATATAAATATTATTACACTTTGATGGGGTTACGTTGACACTGGGAGCCACAGAAATTCTAGTCTTCCCCCCCGCGACACCCCTTCAAACTTCTACGATCTTGTATCTCTCTGTGTCACTCAACCCCTGTACAACTTCCTTCTGCCCTGTTTAATCGCTCGCTCTACTCTTTCGCTTCGTATTATTAACCGGATCTCAAGTACCGTATGAATTATTCGGAGCCTCTTCGTTGCGATATGTCTTGACAAAGTATTTTTATATTTTCATAACACTCGAATTTATCAACGGGTACACGTGCCTTTGTTGACAAAAGCAATATACCTGAGTACTCTTTCGACCCTCGATCATTGTTCGGCTCGTATTTCGCTCATAAGTATATGCATTTTTTTCTTTTTGCTGCGACCTCATTTTCTGGTTGGTCACGTGGTCTAGCGCGTTATATTTTTTCAACAACCCTCCGATACATTTTCCGCGTCCCGACTATTTTCGTGTATTGTAATTTGAAAATTCAGAGATATCCTAAATTTTATCGGACTAAACTTCGGAGCAGGCTACGTTCTCCAAAGTTCGGTAATAAAATGATATTCGTTGGTAAGTCGTTTTACTTTCTAATTCGGTACGATCTGTTCCCAGAGTTTATCAAGTTCGAAGCTTCCAGAGCCAACTTTGGGCGTCACGCTATTCCTAAAGAAAATCGACATCGCATGATATTTTGCTTGCTCGTGGTCGCGCCAAGTGGGCAGCAACTTTCGTAAGTTTATATTCACAACACGAAGAGCTTTCGTGTCGGTTATAAGTATAGCTTATAAATAATAAAAGTCGGCACTACAGGGGAGAGGGAATATCGTTCTTAAAATGAATATCGGTGGAATGTAAGATAGAAAAGAAAAACCGACATACAATGTCGCCTGCAACAACAAAAAGAGGACTTTAGAAAATTGGATGTCTTGTAATTCGAATGGAGTCATTATGCTTACCGAAGCTTTAGAAACCGTTCAGTTGGGGTAAAGTGGCTTGTGGGAATACATAAGAGACCAAAATAATCGACTTGTGTCCAGGCAATCGAATATTCATATGAGAGTCCAACAACAGCAGCGTGGTGTCTCGAGCTCGGCAGGAGAGTTTCGCTAAGCCTCTTAACGAAACTTCTCGCCGACGAGTGCGCCGTGAACGCGGCGGAACGGGGATGCGAGTAAAGTTTACACACTCTCGAGTATATCAGGTTACGAATTAATAGCGGATGACACCATGAGGGTTTCTACGAGCCCTCCACCCCACAACTTAATTTACCATATTTTTTCTTTCGAACTAAAACATCGCTACATGTCCCCAAAGAAAAAAAAAAAACGGCAGATTTTTATTGTGACAACCTTGGCGTGGAGATTGCATAATTTTATTGTTTCTAAAAATGGATGAATTCTTGTCAACCGATAAACTGTGTAGAACGAAGCTCAAACAACGATTCTGAGCAGAAGCAACAAAAAAAACGTAAAAGAAAAAAAAAATGGTATTATCGTTGAAAATAATTGCTTGTTGATCGAGAGTTGGAAATATAGTGGAGAACGTTGGACGAGGAAATAAAAGAAGGGAATGAATAGATCACCAGATATGCTTCGGTAACAATGACATCTTTAATAACCAGTTCAACGACGTTACAGTGTTCATAGGTTTTTTTGTATTGTTTCAATTACATACGCAATTCGATACTTCGTTTAACTTTTCTTTTTTTTCTCCATTAAATATACATACATACATACATGTGTGTATAGATGTCCTTGCGAGTGTTTTTATGCGATTTTGTAATGAATTTTATTTCTTATAGGCATTAACTATTACCGTCTGTGTCTGTATGTTTGTCGAGTATATGTAGTGTTATTTTTTTCTCGTGTATTTTTCAATGTATATATATATTTTTTCTTTCGTGAATTATGCACAGGCGAGTGCGTTTATACGGGAACTACACTCGTCCATAAACCCCTCACAATTGAAATCATGTCATTAATTTTCTCGTTCTTCAACTTATTGCGTAGCACTACCAAGTACGATAGATACGATCGACAAACGCGTATCACGCACGAGGGTTGTACGATATGTGTCGAAATCATTTTTCCCCTCCTCATTATTCTCTCTCTCTCTCTCTCTCTCTCTCTCTCTC
>JAPYYS010001504.1:0-18445 GCA_030522525.1 Campopleginae sp. 14b
GAGAGAAAAATGATTTTTTTAGTGAAGTTTTTCAAGCGTCTTATCGAAAACGATGATTTCAACAATAAAGAAAAGGGTTGTCGATCAAAAACACCATTTAAGATCAAAAATTTGAGCCGAATTTTTATTTTTCATTTTTTCGATTTTTTTTTTTTTTTTCTCCAAAAGTTGGTTGTCTCTTAATTTTTTAAGCCGTACCATCAGAATTTTCAAGATTTGGAGTGAAAAAAAAAAATTCACATTCTTGGGGGGGTGTTCCGCTTTGCCCGCCTCTCCCCTATATATATATATATACACGCATCTACGCAAGGGAGTACTATATATTTTCTTGTTGGTCTATCATCGCTGGCCGTTAATTATCGGAGTGAGCGGTACGCGTGAGGTAAAAAGAAATAAAAATATAGAGAAAACGGGTTGAATAGGAGGAAGAAAGAAGCGATCGGTACGGTCCTCACGTTCGTCTTCATCTTGTGCCGATCTCGCGAATCGTCGTCTTGGTCGTGGTTGCGCGCGGTTTTACGTGATGCACGCGGAGAAGTTGCGAGCACTTGGTCGAGACGCGCGGCGATCTTTGCGGCAATTCATCTCTTTCTCTCTCTCTCTTTCTCTCTTAATCTTTCTCTCCCTCTTTCTCGCTGCATTGCACTTTTCTCGCTTCACCGCTGTGCACTCGCCTACTTATCTCACAAACGACGAACGAGACCCACGGAGAGAGAGAGAGAGAGAGAAAGAAAGAAAGAGAATAAAATGGGAAGGAGAGAGAGAAAAGAGAACGCGCGGCTTGCTGGTTCATTGACTCGTCACGTTCCAGCGTATCGGGGACTATGACGCTTCTTGTTTTCGTCCTGCACTATATACGTATACACACATATATAAATATATAGAAAAGTGTGCAAGATGCACCACGCTGACGCCGGCTGTGACATAATTATTTGTTATTATTAAACGAAGAAGGATGAAGAATGGAGAAAAAAAGAGAGACACGGAGAGAGTAAAGATCAAGCGGTCGCCGATCCAACGCGATCTATCATCAACCGATCATCACGCTCTCCATTCTCTCCGCGTATTATAGAACCAAGACCATTACACCGAATTAATAAAAACGGATAATCTCGTCTATACATCGGTTAGAAAAGTCACCCTGTCCGGTCATCGCAACAACAACCGCGTCTGGCTAATAAATATATACGCAAATCAAATCAATTTACACGTTTTATTGCACTCTCTACGTCATTTACTCTCCTGTATCTCTATCCTCATTATTTTCTACATGCAGATTACATAAGCCCAGAGCTACACAAGTTAATAACGTGGCTTTTAATGCACAATGTTTGTTTCGCGATCAACGACACTTCATGCTACTTATTTCATGAAAATACGGATTATCTTCATGCCATTTTATTCTTATATTCATCCAGCTATTCCTCTACCTGTTTCGACCCGTCCTCGCATTTATGTTCCTCGGAATTCGCTCGGGCAATAGCCGATTATAAATCTTGTCTTAAATGCACCCACACTCTTGCGATATGTTCATTTATTTCTATACAGAAAGATTCAAAACTGCTCACGCGACTGCTTCAGGTTTGGTAGAGAATTTTTAACAAACTCTCGGGGATGCAAAATACTTGGCGAAGGTGGGACTTTAATGCGTGCACTTTTCACTGACCGTCAAATCTCGAAATGTTTGGTGCAGATTTGGAAAAGATTGCAAATGCCAATTCGACTCGATTATTTTTGAATTCTGCATTCTCGAGCTCATTAAAATATTATTCATTATTTGACTACTTTTTTGGGCGTTCAGGATCTTTTAAAATGATGAATCGTCGATCGTCCAGGACCGTCGTCGGGGGTTCAGGTGTTCTGAATCATCCTGTACAAATAAAACACGAATAATGTACTTAGAATGGTGTATTAAGTATCTTGTTCGTGAGGACATTATAAATATCTTAATTATTCTAGAGCAATATGTAATTATTAGCGTCACGACGCGACATTATCCGGTCTTGCTTTTATGCGCATATATCATCTGAAATTTTCTCCCTCTCTTTCCTTCGCACTTGTACTTCTTATACGGCACTGACGTTTGTGTCACAGTTCCAACGATATAAATACTTACTTACATATAGAAAATATTTATATTTGATCACAGAAACTCGCGTTGCGGTCTGGTGCTTCCCGCCTGCGCCTCTCGCCCGAGAAAGCACCCGCGATAAGTCACCATATAATGCTCATAATCATCAAACGTTTTATGACTAATATAGAAATAAATCATAATCGTAATATCACTAAATCACAGTAGGAATTATTAGTTGATGAGTTACTCGGTGCAAAACTCAGTTTTCCCAAGTTTCTCGAGGAAAAATCATTTTTGGAAAAGGAAGAATTGTTGAGACTATTTTCAAGCTTCTCACAGCGGAGATGAGCGAATCGAATTGGGTAACTCGATAGCAAAACTCTCCGTCGAGAACGCGATTATTCCCGAAGAATAAGTAAAGCACATAAACATATCGGGGTAAGAAAGCGTGTGATATTAAATGAAAAATTACAGATCGGCTCGTGTGTTGATTCAGCAATCCCGAACGTTATGTTTCCGCGGCAAAATTTGTAATTATGACGTGAAATTTAGTTGGAAGGCGCGTGTGAAATAAAAATGATGGTTTTCCTAATGGTATACGAAAGATATTGGGCAGGGTGTGTTTGAGGCAAAAAAAATGTTGAATATTTATTCAGGAAACGATTTACGCGTGTATACGAGCTCGGCCCAAAACAAAAAATCACAATCCCCATTTTTCGATAATATTCCGGTCGAATAAGAGAAAAAAAACGTTTTCACTTTATACATTTTCATATATACGAGCATTCTATTGTGACGACTATCGATACTTCCGTGTGACACACTTATCAACCAATATATATACACAAGGACCTTCATTTCTTTCTTATTATTATTTTATTCGGTGCGTATTAATACTATCGCGTATATTGAAATAATATTTAAAAAAAGCAACGAACCGAGAATTCTCGAAACGATGAGTCATATTATACCGCAGGCTCCTCCGCGTCCGTTCGCTGTTCGCGGTTTGCATCGATTCACACTGTTGCTATAAATATCTATTCCTCGATATGGAAGTCGATATGTGCTACATCGATTAAGATTTTTCATGCCCCTTTATGGAAATTTTCAGCTTAATTATTTCCTTTCGAATCTTATCCTCATTTTGTTATTTTTTATTCTATTCTTTTCCTTGCAGAACGGTTTCGTGGAGTGTCGAAAGCAACAGTGCCCGAGTATCGAGGGATGTTACACTTTGATGGAGCCAGGAAAGGACGAGTGTTGTCGTCGATGCAAAGGTAATTTAAATCACAAATTAAAATTGTTCCCCGAAATTTTTTTTTTACGTGAAAAAAAAAAAAAAAAAAAAAAAATATGACGTCTTGTCCATGTCCTTTCGAATTTTTCCTCCTGAAAGCTTTTCCGGGACCGTTGGGTGTAATATTTGTTGACATTTATCTATGCATCGATTATCAGAATGAAAGGCCCACCCAACGTGCCCTGCGTCCATCCAGACATACTCGCCCCGTCCCCGTTCATCGATCCAATTACGTCCGACCTTAATCATCGAAGCAACAAACGCGCCTATTGGAGTTTCGCGTGTGAAAATCGCCGATCATTGTTCCTTTAACGAACACAAAGCCCAGCACTGTTCGTTCCAGTCCGAGCCGATAAAACCATCATCGTACTCGAAGATTCGAATTAATATAAATTATTGAGTTTATACGGTTGAGAGAGAAAGAGAGAGAGAGAGGGAGAGAGAGAGAGAGAGAGAGAGAGAGAGAACTTGCCAATCACGAATGCGTTGAGGGAGAAACGATTGTTTACTTCATTCTGACAGATGTTCGAATCTCAGCCACAGTTATTTCTCTTATCGTTGCTATTAATTATGTTAATTGTGACATAAGATTACACGTATGTTGAAAGCATATTATCACTCTCACGTGTTCGCATACTCTAGTGCTCACATATGGGTTTTCCTGCCAGACAGCAATTTCAAATTCACCAGTTGGCGCATCAATCGCTGAGCGAGAGGCAGTTTTCCAGAGTTTCTGCTTAAATACTAACCAATGGAAACTCAGCAATGACATGTTTTCTCTTTGCCAATTTTCTTAGGGCACGACGACCTCATTGCGCGATAATTTAAACTTTTGCTTCACGCGACCTCTGTCTCTTTCATCGCCTGCGGAGCAAGTACTCACGCTGTAAATTGCCTCGGTTAGGACACACTGAGTACGCGGTTTCACGATAATGCAATTCAACGACACGACAATTAACGCAAAAGCATGATTAATGAAATTGGAAGCAATAATTCCCGATGGTTGCCACTCGCTCGGTGCAATAAAATTAATGTCCCGCGAATAAATTCCTCGG
The DNA here is from genome assembly GCA_030522525.1 of Campopleginae sp. 14b. Taxonomy (NCBI): domain Eukaryota; kingdom Metazoa; phylum Arthropoda; class Insecta; order Hymenoptera; family Ichneumonidae; species Campopleginae sp. 14b. Next base: position 4,427 of record JAPYYS010001504.1, read on the forward strand.
CTCGGTCTCTTCAATGAGATATTATCGTTCAAACCCTCACTACCATGTTATAATCTTATTGCCTACACTTCACCTCGAAATTCTTGTCATTTGAACAATTTTTCTATTTCATATCACAAACGAAAATTGAATGAAATTGTATTTTGCGATTCCGAGTCAAAAATCGACTAATAACAAAATTTGACAAGCACGATTTTTGGATTTACAACAAATTCCAATAAAAATTGCAATTTTATCTCTCAGTGATTTGAATTTTCTTCACGATGTATTCCTCAGGCTGCGTGAGGAACGGTGTCCATCACGCATCCGACACCGAGTGGACAGAGCCGAACGAACCCTGCAAGATTCTCACGTGCAAAGCCGGCGTGATAACGGAATCGAAACTTCGATGTTACACGCCCTGCGCTAATCCTATTCCTGCCCCTCCAGGGCAATGTTGTCCAATATGTGCCGGATGCTCCGTTAATGGACAAAAAGTCACTGCGGAAAGGACTGTCACGACAACCGAAGATCCTTGTGTCACATGTCGATGCAACATGGGAAGACTAACTTGCGCAAAAAAAGCTTGTCCGGTTCTCCATTGTCCGGCTTCCAGCCTCGTCCATGAGCCGGGCGAATGTTGCCCCATTTGCAAAGGTAATTTCCATCCTCAATTAATTCTTCTACTATCATAATATATATTATAATATTAGAAATCCATATATGATCCTTCTCATTATTTTTAATCATCATTATTATTATTCCCAATTGATTAAAAATGTTAATTAGGCTCATAATAATAATAGATATTATAATATTTGTTGTTTCAAAATGCCCCGGATGCTCGGAATCGTCAAGACTAGCATGTTTCTGATCCTCCTTTATTCCTCGTTCTTGTTCTTGAAAAAATTCAGGTAGCAGAAGATTGTTGTCGCCACCAAGAGGTGCCTGCATGCTGGGCTCGTTCGTTTATGACTCGGGAAAACAGTTTTACGAGGACGAGTGCACACGCTGTAACTGCATGAATTCGGTAGTCTCGTGTACCAGAGAAACTTGTCCGGTTTTGGAATGTACGAGCGAACATCAGACGACACCTCCTGGACGCTGCTGTCCACAGTGTCCTCTTGTCGAGGAAAGCAGAGCCTCGTGCACCTACGGAGGACGAACTTACGGGGCAAGTATTTTTATTTATTAAATTTGAAATAAAAAATGGATCATTCTTGATGAAATGATGGCGCAGAAATATTGCACTATCTTTATGGTTTAAACGTCCTAATTTTTCCTAGGCAGAATGGCGAAACTTGGAAGCTTGATCCCTGCAAGGCATGCGCTTGCATGCAGGGTACGGTGCGTTGCGCCATGTCCTTGTGTCCGCCTCTCAACACACCATGCCCACCCAACACTCGCTTCGAACATCCCGAGGGTCAATGTTGTCCACGCTGCGTCGAGAGTGAGCTTATTTTCAGTTTTCCCAAAATAAATCAACAATAAATGAAATAATCTCGTTGGCTCGTTCAACCGAATAATTTTGCACAACAAAAAATTCATTAATTTTAAGTTAATATTAAACATCTCATTTTTTAATCGTCGTTTCGTCCAGGCGATGGAGTATGCACCGTTTTTGGCGATCCACATTATCGAACCTTCGATGGCAAGTTCTACAGTTTCAATGGCGCATGTAAATATCAACTTGTGGCTGATTGCATTAGCCACACCTTTGGTATTCGTGTTACCAATGATGCGAGATCCACCAAATCATCGGCTTGGACCAAAACCATTACGCTTAAGGTAAAAATCTGCAAACTTTTGAAAAATTGATTAAAACTACAGGGGAATTAGCGATCAATAGGCCTGCCCGGTGCTGATACCAGAAGACGACGGTGCATTCGTTATTCTGGATTTTAAAAAAATGTACAAAATTGACAAAAAAAAAATGAATTTTCGTGTTTATTTTTATTTTTATTGGATTTTCGATGTTTGGCTACTAATTCACTGTGTTCCCTTTTCCGAACGATAGATCGGTGATATGAGGATCAATCTCGGGCAGAAAATGCGAGTCAAAGTGAACGGGATGAAGATTGACGTGCCATACAGAGATCCAAACAGGATCGACATCAATCGAACGTCCGACAGTATCCTCGTGAGCACTCACATCGGGGTCAAAGTTCTTTGGGACGGAATAAGTTTTATCGAGGTTTCGGTCCCAACGGCTTACCGGGGAAAACTCTGTGGTCTGTGCGGCAATTTCAATTCTTTGCCGAAAGACGATTTCACAACCCGACGTGGACGCGTTCTGCAGGATTCGCACGCATTCGGACAGTCTTGGGCTGTGGGTTCGAAGAAATCTTGTACCCGAGCTCGTCCGGGTCCAAACGTTGATCGTGAACGAAGATGCCGAGGTCGGAAGGACCACAGGTAAGAAAAAACTCGTTGCTTTCTCGAGTTATCGATGAGACTGAAAAATAAAAACTCATGAAAATAATAAATTTGTCCAAATCGTTCGTTCTAGACTTTGCAATCGATTGAGGTCGCAGATCTTCGATGCCTGCCACAAAAAGGTTAACCCCACGATGTACTACAAATCGTGTCTCCAGGACATGTGCGAATGTCCGACGGAAAATTGTTACTGCGAGTCTTTCGTTGCGTACGTCCACGAGTGTCAGAGGCTCGGGATTCAGTTACCACATTGGCGAAAATCGACGCGATGTCGTAGCGTGTGGGACACGATGACTGGCCCGACCAATTACCGACGACGTCTTCGTTAGATCCGCAAACGAGACGATACTAATTTTTCTTTTTTTTCATTTTTTATTTTTTCCTCATTCGGCATCGTTCGAATAATGATTTTTTTCTTAAGTTGTCACTTTGAGGGAGAAGCAATCTCACAGACGTCAGATTGTAGATTCTCTATTTTATATTTACTTTTAATTTTTCTCGTATACTTTCAACCGGAAACACTGCCGAACACGACGGAGTGTGTCCCAACAATTTACTAGTCATCGTTTCGTGTCTGAATGCATTAACGGTGAGTCGTGATTTAAGTAAAAAAAATTAATTCGTTCAAGACGTAAAAGAAAAAAAAAATTTCATCGTTTCATCGTCGTTAAGAAAATCTCCATTTTTTGTTCAATGTTTCAGAGCACCGTGCAGTATTTCGGCCGATGAGCAGGCTCGCGGCATAGAATCTACATCCCAGTGTAAAGAAAAAAGCTACCGATCGTTTGTCAGGCGTTAAAAACCAAGGATCTCTTGGTTCATGCTGAAGAAAACTCCGACTCAGCTTCACCTTTCTTAATCCTCTTACCGAAAAATGCTGAATGTACTCTGAAGCATAATAAATTGTATTTAACGAAAAATTGCGACGAGACTTCGAAACAAGCAAAAAAAAAGGAAACAAAAGTTAGTTTGTTCGCGAAACAAAAATAAACGAAAGAAATAATTTTATCGATATTTTTAAAAGAGACACAAATGTATATATAAACATACAGATTTGTGCGAGACTCAATCGAATCCACTCCGATGGCGTTTCTTTACTGCGTTTATCATATTCCACTTCTCTACTTATTATTATTAATAATATTATTATTTTTTTATTATTATCTTAATATTGTGTCGACATCTCGTTTTAAACACATGAATCTATGGACTATATGTTTCACCTGCAATCGAGAAGTGTGTCTGCATGAAAAAAATGGTAAATTATAAAATACGTTCACGACAACAGGACCGAAGATTATGTCACAGTTTTTCAATCTTTATTTTAAAAGTTTCGACGTTACGTTTGTCTCAGGAAGTCCCTGCTTGAGATACGGGAGTTATTTTGAGTTTCCAATACTTTGGCGTATGCAAATGCATTGGTTTACCATTGAACATGACAATTTATTGGCAAAGCTCTTAATCATCGAGGTCCAGCTTTTTAAATCGACTGCAACTTCCACAGGCTCTGAAATGTCTCTTCAGCTATTTTTTCTTTCGATCTAGCTCTCTCGATCATTTTATTTCGTTGCAACGACACACATCGATCATGTATACTTTTTATAGTCCAAAATGGTAGCGAATTTCCTTTCCCTTCGTTTTCTTACTGACAATGAATATGTAGCACGTATTTTACGACTTAATAAAATGATTTATATTCATAATTATTTGTGTGCCTTCTCGTCAATTAATTCGATGAAAGTTTAACAGCTCGTCAGATATGGAAACGCGTGAAATGATGCTTTTTTGTTTTCGGATTTTTACACTTGATGGAAGAAAAAACGATGTACACTAATAATTCAATAAAATACAAATCATTGGATTTTCTTTTCTTTTTTCTAGAACGCACAGGCTCAAAAAAACGCTTCCTGACCCGTGGCAAAAATTATACTTTTCAAAGCATGCGTGCGTGTGGTGTGCAGCGTGTATGCCCGGCAAAAAAAAAATCAGCGATAATACCACGCACGTGGCAATCTCACTATCCAATTTTCGGGAATGTACCGCCAGCATAACGCAGCAGCAATCTCCTGCGCGAAAATCATGCGTGATTGGATCGACGAAATTCATGCACCCGGTTTACCGTCAGATTTTTACGCAACTTTAACGTGAGGGATCTTCTTGGCCAACGTTCGATCTTTCTTCTGATCCTCCGTACCATCTGTCTCTGTATCCTTCATAACCGACAACAACGACGAGACGTTCGCACTGAAAGTACAACAAAACGGGCAACCGCGCCTCTATTTTCCGTCTTGGAGCCCAGAAAACGAGAAAACGAGCCTAGAAAATGCTCGTTTTTCAGTTGCCAAATGCCATGTGTCCGAGAGAGACAATAATCGTATTGATATTCGGGAAATTCATGCTGGAATCCTTCGAGATAGAGAAACCTTTAAACCGAATGCCTTCAGGGTGTACGTTTTGCTGTAAAATGTAGCCATCAATTCATGAATTCTTGGCTATGTTGCAATGATTTCTTTCCGTTTTTGTGTCAACTGAGTTCCACAATTTTGGAGACTTTTTGAAGGTATAAGAGGACGGCAGCTCTTGCTCTACGCTTCCTTTTGAAACTTGACGCCGAGCCGGTGCCGCGTCTCTTGATATGACAAAGTGTCTTGTATCAAGTAGATTTTCAGTTGGTGGTAGCAACGCGAATAGCGAGAGGAGAAAAAGGTGAAAGAAAAAAGCAAAGGAAAGGAACGAGTAAAACGCATGACCCTTTGCAGTACAGGGTCTCCCAGCCCTTGCCTTATCTCGTCCATTCTCGTTCTCCTTGTAGCACATTTCGTACGGACGATAAGTGAAAGATATTTCCGCGTGAACAAAGAGATACACCGTCACGAGTCTCGCTTTTAGCTCTCCCAATCTTTTCCTTTTTTTTTTACTCTACTTTTCTTTGTTTATTCTGTCGGTCGCATCTTCGAATGTTTCGAACCGAATTCCACGGCAAGATGCGCTCACCGACCGCAAAAAAAAAAAGACATAACGTCTTCTTATCTCGTTGCGACAATTAACGTCTCGCCCGACTATTCCTTTGTTTCACAAAGACCTACTTCTGGCAATCGTTCGTGACTTGGTTTATTTAATCTTAACTTTTTTCTCATTTCGTGTACGTTCCCCAAAAGTTTAATTATTATTGTCAAACAGTAGAAAATCATTTACTTTAATTAATTTCTTCAGTTGCATCGCGATCGTTGGTTTACCGAATAAATGGGACAACAAAGTTTTACAGTTTGAAAAATGTCATTGTTTCATAACGAGAACCAAAGATGAAAATGTGAAGATCAAGGAGGCGCGGTAGCAGCTCGCGCTCCGCTTGTTTTTGTGCATGATAAGGAAATAAACATTCATTGGCAATTAAAAACAAAAATCATCCATTTTTTTCCTAATACTTGACGTTCGATTTTTCAGTGTTGAATAGTAAATCTTTACTCTCGAAACGAATGAGATTTCATCAATCGATTTCCGCCGGAATTTATTTTAAATATATTTTATTGAATATTTTTTTAATAGCTTGGAGTCAATTTACGGGACGGGACAGAGCATGGAGAGCGCCATGTGTGCATCGGTTGGCTAACTCGACGCTTAACTTTATCGTTTGTCGACGCCCAGCTGCTGACTGAACGGAGTGCCTCGAGTGAAAAGAATTCTACTCGATTTTCAGTGAATAAAACAGCGAACTGAATAATCTTCCTTTAGAGTTCGATTTATTTTTCAATCGAATGAAAATTGGATTATAAATATTCATCCTAAAGATTAACATCAAATCAGTAAATAAAAACTGTGAATAAATATAAACAATACGCCATAACAATCAATAATACTGATGTTATTATTATTTCTTTGGTAGTAATGATTTTTTTTTTCGTCTGCAACAAAATGATCTAGAAAATGGACGTTGAAAAATAATCAAGAAATTGCTTTTTTTTTTTACTTTTTGAATACTTGGCATTCTTCTTTTAACTTTGAAAAATAGATAGAAATATTGTGAAGGATGCAAAACGAGCGGTAGAGAGAGGAAGAAAAACTTGAAGCAAAACGGGGCAAGTAGAGGATTCGGAGTTAAAAAGAAATAAAAGATTTTTCGGTGTACGGCTGCTGGACGACGAAACGCGGAAGGCAGTTTAATGTATGTGTTGAAAATTTAAATAAACAGACTCTACGTGCTGCGTTTTGGAATGTCCTTATTCCAGACATACTAGACGCGTCGTGAAGTGATCGTAGTTGGCTCGGATGAAGCACAGGACATAAATCTTCCGGATGAAATTCCTCTTCATTTCACTTAATGCTCTTGATTATCGTAGACGGGAAAAGGAGAAAAAAAAACGAGCAAAAGACAAGATTAAAAAATGTTTTTACACTTGAGTTACGTGCTCATGAAATTTTATTCCATCGTCCGTTTTCGCCAAATTTCCGTATTGGCAAGGAGCGAAAGGATTGTCCTAATTTCGAATTGTACGTCATTCCCCTCAGTTCGCGAGGGTTTATGGACACTAAAGAGCCGGGAATGTCCACGTACTATTTATGTTTCGTAGACATATATAGACGATATACACGTTTCTGAGTTATAAACCGTCGAACATGCACATCCGTGAGCTCTGCTATATTTGTTGTGTCGTATATATGTTTTGAAGAGCTTTCCTACGGAGAGGTGGCTTGTATAATCGTTGTGAGTTGGTTTACGATACGAGAGAGTGAGAGAAAGCCATCCACAGAGGGTTCGAAAAATGACACTTGATATTTATCAGTGAGGCAGATTTCAAAATTTGGAGTAAAAAAGTTCTCAGTCGTTTCGTTTTTCAATGCACACGATCAACGCAATAATTAATAATAATTTATCTGCAACGAATTCTGTGCATCGATTCGAACGATCCACTCATTTGTTGTGGGTTTCTGATTCCACGTTGTTTATGTAATGAAAAATTTATTTAGCAATCACGTGAGGGATTGGGAGAGAATGATCTGCAAGCTTTCGGTATGAGAAGCTCAGGAGGGAAGTGTTATGGGACAATGTCGCTTGAAATTTTCGTGACACTTTGTGCAGTAAGTGAACGGAAGAACGAGACAGAATGGTGCATTGTGTATATGGAAAATTATTCGTGACGCATAGTGCGTGTTTGGGTTAATGGGTATAGGCGTCGACATTTGGCGAGGGCGGAATGAGCGAAGGGGGCATGGGAGTCGCGAGTGCGTTGGCGTTAAAGGGTTGTGCAGGGTGTAAAACACAAGCATGGTCGTTTGCTCATAGTCCTGGTTATAGGCACCGATAAAAGTGCTTTGGGGATACCAAGAGAAAGCTTCAAATGCCAAACTACCATACAAACCTATATGTATGTGGATTATACTTTATATACAGAGACGTGCTCGTTGACGATGCTTTTGCTGCTTTCACAAGGCCATACAGGCCCTCTCACGTATTAATCGTTAATGGTTTATCGTTAACGCATTCATGGCTCCAAACCTAATTGACCAACGATCGAATTCGAGAAAAAGACCGACCGACAGGGAGAAAGAGGGAGGAAGAGAGAGAGAGAGAGAGAGGCTGAAAAGCTTCCATTAGTAATAATCCACGTGATCCCCATTTTGATAGGGATGAGTCGGATTATAAAACAAACCTAACACGCGTTTTTCGGTTTCACTCGAAGAAAAGCTATACATTCTATTACGCTCGAATGCATTCACATGTTTTATCCCCTGATTTTATCGATACGAAATGAAAAGATGGAAGCAAGCGTAATTTCAATTCCATGAAATGCCACTCGTGCTTTTCCGACCATGTGGAAACGGACGCGAATAAACATTCGCTCGAGATCGAAGAATTAGTAATTACATTGAAAAAAGAAAACGACATTGCTCATATGGTAAAAAAATATTGGACCGAGCGAGCAATGAGGGTTCATGATAGATTGGAAAAATGGACGGTTTTCTTTAACGAATATTTGTTTATTTAGCTACACATTCGGGAGGAAAGAGATTCAGTCTAGCTAACAAAATATTACACGAACGTGAAATCGATCGTCAAGGACGAGACTGCAGTCCTGTTTTGATAACTATTACCACTTTCTGATCGGAGAACAACTCCCGGGACAAGTATATTTCTTGACCTTTATTTCTATTTCATTTCCACAGAAAAAAATGTTAGCAGAAAAAAAAAAAATTCATTAAAATAAATAAATAGTTTTCCAGAAATCTTCTAGGAAAGAAACAGCCGAGAGAGCTCTGCACACGCCGTTTACGTGTATGCATAATCAGAACGTTCGAGCAACAATTTCTATACCAATCGTGCAGACCTTAGGCTTTGTGACAAGAGCATCGTAGATTGAGTGTCCAGTTCCATTTCAGGTTGTTGGACAACGCTTAGGCTCAATAGTTGGCTGAAATTTTATTGAAACGTACACCCCCCCCCCCCACGACCGCGAATGGTTGTACGAGGAGAAAGTATCGACTCCGGACAGCAGCGGACGAAGCTTCATGGAGACTTTACCGGGTCTCTTGATACCACCACACATACGTATAAAACGAACGAGTCACTGTTTTTACGAGCAGATAGTAAAACGAATCCAAGCAGGAAAGTATATCCAGGACGTATTTTCTACCTTGTCCTTCGAGAGCGCCATGTTTCCAATTTTAACGATGTTCAGTGTTCCGAATTCGTCGATACCTAACTCGAACATTTTTTTCTCAGGCTCGTCATTAATTTTATTTGTAATAAAATACAAGTAGCATGTTTCCGGGAACATAACTTTTTGAATAATGGATCGATATTTGTATTTTCCTGAATCTCTTTTTTTCGTTAAAATTATTTGCGTTTTTTTCCTCCTCCTCATGCTCTAAAAAAAAGCGATCCGATCTCCAAGAGGACTCGCTCGTAAAGCTGTTGACGCCGTTTCTCTCATTTTTATTTTTTGTTCTGCGACATAAGAGAAAAAAAGCCACCCTCGCCAACCCTCGTTGTCTTTACGATCGCACGTTCCTTCTCTCTCTCTCTCTCTCTCCCTTTCTCTATTCGTCTCTTCTTATTGCCGTTCTTGCAGTAGGTGACAAGCAAAAAAGAAAAAGAGGAACCGATGAACGGTGCGTCAGCATAGATATCGTAGTTCATATACATATATCTATAGAATCTAAGAAACGAATGAGAGAATCGAGACTAGGAGAGAAGCAATAATCTTCAAGGTTGTAGATAAGGTTCGCAGGCTTTTCTGATATATCGCGGAGAACAGATGTAGATAAGAATGTGTTGAGCATTTCTATGCCGGAATCAGCATAAATTATCGACTTTCATTAATCATTTAATTTCCTTGGTCCGCATTTTTTCCTGGTAGGTAAAGTTGCTCTAATTTTTGCGTCCAGTTCGAATTTGTTTCAGCATTTTTCAACCCCCATTCCGAGCGCTACATGTATTTTCGTGAACGTACAGGAGCGAAAGGAATTTCTTCTTTGTTTCGTTTTCTGTAAAACGTGACGAGGCATCTTTGGGATCACGTGTTCGTGCTCTCCCTCAGATGAAACCACCCTCTTGGCCAATCGCTCCACTTGGTATATCAAAGAGAAGAGAATCATGAGCAGAAAGTCAGATTCGAATACACCGAGTCCTTTTTGCTCTCGTCCTTTCATCTCACGGAATCGGTTCCCCGACTATACACGTTACTCCGCAATGAGTCGAATCAAAGCTTTAAGTGTCATTTGCGTAATGAGAGCAGAGCCTGTTCCGATTTCCTTGACTTAGTTCGAATAGTAATCAAGCGGTTCGTAGCCTCGAGACAAGTTTAATTCGAAATAATCATAAAGAAGTTTGTGGATTAGAAATTTAGCGACGAACAACATTTCACCTTAAAATTTTGAGCGTTTGGCGTTCTGTGGTTAGTTATGTATTAATAATCTGTGACTATGAATATGTACATTCGAATAATCATTATTCATAATTATTTTGTTTGCTCTCGACAAGCCTCTTGGTTGGTGCTTCTGTTCTCTATATTTTCGTAACCCTTAAGGTCGACCCCTCGCTCAGTTTCATGGGTAATATACATGTATAAAGTAAGAGTGGCTGGTTGGAGAAGTCGGAGAGAAGAGAACAGGGGACGACGACCCCCGCACACAATATTTCCCTTTCCTTCTCTTTCTCTCGCACAGTAAAGTTACCACCCTGTTTCGCAATCCCTCGGGTTCTTTCTCTCGCGGTCGAGGGTGTTTCTTATACAGTAGCGGAGGACAAAATGGTTGGTAGTATTAGCGGGAAGGGCATGGTCTCGTGGTATGTCCACGAGAGGAGTACCAAAGCTAGTTCACTACTGCCTCGTGTAATTCGGCTCAGACACCCCTTGAAAGTTTCGAGGCTGCTCGCACCCAGCGAGAAAAGCTTTTGTCTTTCTTGCTTCCTCCGCACCTCATGGAGAATGCCGAATCTCCAAATCTCTTTTTCGATTGAGCAAGACAGAGAGGGAGAGGGAGAGAGAGAGAGAGAGGAACAGAGACTTGGCATTCTCCATTACGTCTTCGGGGTGCGAGGAAAACAGTTTATTGGGCGAAAAGGCGTGAGAGAATAAGAGACGAGGAAGGAGAATCCAGACGGTCGTCGACGTTTCATTCCTTGTAGCTCTTTCTGCTTTTCCTGCCTTCCTCATCTCTTCCCCCTGTTTCTTCGTCCCATATGATGTTCACGCTTCCAGGCGCTTTACGGCTATTTTCTAGTTATAAACTATTGCCACGGCCCGACTGGGGAGCAACAGTGGAGAAGGGGAGAGCGAGGAACGTGGAAGGTCCTTTTTGGTTCGACATTGTCGCTCGGACGAGTCGGGTAATTGTTTAGAAAGCAGTGCCAAAGGCCGCGAAAAAGACGAAGTATGGGGCAAGAAATAAGTGCGCGAGAGGTTAGAGGAACGGAGCAAATGTAGAAGAAGAAAATGAAAAAGATAGGAGCTCCACTGTACGTTCAGCAACCACTCGACCTCCAAGCCTATTCATTCTTTCCCTCTCTTTCTTATTCCTGTTCCATCGAAAATTCCCAGAATAACGATTTTCCACCCGGTTCTCACATTCCACTACCATTTTACGAGATATTTGCCAAACTCTCGTGCATACAGTCCGCCATGGAACTCGAGAGAGCACAAGGAAATTAAGGAAACCTTCTTGCATCCATGCACTCGATCCCCGCACGTAACCCCATCAGAAAATCCAGTAATCGCTCAGTCCTACATGTGCCAACATAGACGAGTCCTTATTGGAATCTTAATCCAGGCACAAATGTGTATTTCTATCGACACTCTCCAAGAAACGTTCCCCAAAATTTGACTGTGTTTGAATTGCTCTCAGTCGAGAGATTCAATTAATAGGAACCTCTCGATATCCCTTTTTCCTTTGCCAATGTTTTACATTTTGTTGTTCGGTCGTGCAATTCATTGGCAAAGCTCGCGATCATTCGTTTGGATTCGTTTCAGGAACGATGCTCATTGCCCTTTCCGCGCGTTAATTGTTATCGGATTAATTTGTATTGCACAATTATCTCGGAAATTCTCATGAAATCGTTTTATTGGGAATTAGAATAGAAACGCTTATATTTGGATGACGAGCAGAATTTCGCTCACTTTCTATATAGTCGCTAGATAACCACTTGCCAAGGGATTCGCATATATTTGTCTGCGAGGTTTCTGCGCGGGTTTTATCTTCTTAGGCTGCCCTTCATTTGTTTTTCCTCAATTCCGGCTCCTCCATTTGTAAAAGCGCACGAAGGAGGGGGCGAGAGAATGAGAAAGAAGAGTACCTCGAAAAGTTTTAGCCATCGATTTGCACAGTACTTTCACCGCGCAGGCCACTCATAAACAATTGGTTACGTTCTTTTCTCAACTACCTTCACAGAACCCTTAGCGTCCACCCTCGAGACACGCTCCGAAAAAACCCTCATTCCTGCTCTTCCTGCAGCTCTGTTACTCTTCTTCTCTGTCGCTCCCACTGACTACGCTCTTCATTCTGCCCCCGCAGCCAGGGTGTCGGAAAAGTCGAGCCTGATCGGGAAAAATTCGATCTAGAAGAGATTTTCTGGTCAAAACAATTCAATTGTACAATTAAACGTTATTTGAGTGCTCGTCGTCGTCGGATTGCCAAGAATTTAGTGACGAATGAACAAAGACCAAGCTGATGGCTCTAGGACTCTCGCAATCTTAGTTTTTCTTGAGCGTATTTGACTTTCGGGACACCACGAATATAAAAATCTGTGCGGATTCTCCTCTTTGTCTCCTCGCCGCAAGTTTTCGCCAGGATAGAGTCCGCACGTTTTTTATCCAGTTTCACTTGATCCTCGCCTCCTTTTTTACCTCAGCGATCTTGGCGTCTTTTTATTTCTACACTCTCGGTGGGTCGAGCGGAGTCTCTCGGGTCTCTATAACGCGCCTACAAATTCTTGAGACTCTCGGCAAGCTTTTTCCTTTTCTTCGCGCAATGCACCACGGCCACTGAGTCAACATCAATGGAAGTCTCTGCTTCCTTCTTCTTCCTCTCTTTCATCTTCTTCGTCTTCTTCTTCAGCCTCTTTTATTCCGAGGCTCTACATCCTCTACTTCCTACTTCCCTTTTTCTCATTTTCCAACCTTTTTTGCTTTGAAATTTTTACCTCTCCCTTTCCACGGACACACACGTGCGCTCGCAATCTTTCGACGTTCCTTTCATTCATTCACTCTGCAACACGCCGCTCTCGCGGTTTTATTATACGACCTCAACTGCTCTGACGGGAAGACAAAGGGGTTTTCGTGAAATTGGCAAAAACTTTCGCTCAAGTAGGCCCTATTGAGATTATTTCTCGTTTTTTACTCTTTTTAATAAGTCAACGCAATTACCATTCACATTCCGTGCAAAAACATTAATCACTTTGAAATCGTTGTGTCATTTTTCAGTTCATTTCGATTATCTCTGAATTAGAAACCACTGAGTTGAATTAACAAAAACATTGTGCTGCTCTAACGTTCCGTTCATCGATGCATTTGTTTAGACATAAAGCAATAACTGCGAAGAGAATTCTCTTCTAAACGATACGACAGTTTCGAGGTTGGATCAATTAGAATCTCAGGGATGTGGCTAGGATGCATGTCTATCGAGGAATCTTTCGTACTTCTCTTGAATCTACGGAATCGCATTTCTCCCGTAAATCAGGTAGATCCTCTCGATTTAGACGACACGATGCTCCGAGAAACTCGAAACCCCAAGCCGAGAATGGTATTTCTCATCGAACAAGCCAGTTACGCTTCGGAGGGTTTGTATACGTACAATAATACAACTATCTCGGGTCTCCTTCCGGACGGTAAGGTCTTTGGAAATAAACGCATACTGTATAGGAGATCACGACGTTCTCGTGAGAAACTTGCACGTACACATATACAAACTCCTTACCAGCACAAAGACTCGAACGTCGAGTCAAGTTTCCGTCTCCACCCTCGCTTTTACGCCCTTTTACTTCTGACCGTCCTCTACACATACATGCATATACATATGTATGTATATATTTGAATTCCATTGCAAGGTAAGATTGAATTCCAATGGTAAACTCTCCACCGAAGCTCTCGGTGCATCTCTGGCGTTCAACAC
>JAPYYS010001505.1:0-40716 GCA_030522525.1 Campopleginae sp. 14b
GGTCGAACGGAAGTCTTATCTCTATCTGCGGCTGTGCTTCCTTTCTTTTCCAGTTTTTTTTTTGAATTCATCTCAACTCACGTATTAAAGTCTCGGTGAGGTAATTATTGTGTTTAACCGGTGCCATTGTGTCAAATTGGCCGCCGCAGCTAGAATCATTCGATGCGAAGACTGACGCGCCAACACAGACTCCCTCAACCTCTCCTGGACCAAACTCCCATCCTCTTTTTTTTGAGAAAAGGAGGGAGGTCGAGAGTGATAGAGATTCATTGGTGCCCTCGTCGCTCTTTGACCGAACAATACACGCGCCTTCTCTCTTGCTCTCGGGCTCGCCTGTGTCATTTTTTTCTCGCCTCCGAGACTCGCATTAAAAAAAAAAAAAAAAACAAAGCAATGGATATTCCCATTGAAGATTCTCTTGCTACTGTCATTATTTTATCGTTTCGATTAAAAACCGGAAATAAAAGAGTCCACACGTGGCCGGTTCTCCAATTTAATTCAAGTTATTCCACAAAACAATGGCACATGTTTACAATTATTATGGAAAAAGAAACAAATAGTGTTTTCTTTTTCTTCATTTACGGGTTTCTCGAGAACGAAATTGACTCGTTTCCAAATAAAATTTCCTCACCAACGATCAAACAATATTCTTATTTATCGCTAAATGAATTAATCGACACGTTTTTTAAATCTCAGCTCGACAGCCCGATTATTTTCATATAATAAATTAGCGATCGATAAATTCAGTACTTTTCGGTGATTCGTTTATACCTGCCGGTTGAAAAGGGAGAATTATATATCGCCATCTCGGACTCTCTTTCTCTTTTCTTTCTCGGGTGTCATACCGTGTGTTATTCATTCTCGGCATGCGGAATTAAGCCGTAGATATGATTCGTCGCGGTGCGTGATTTTACCGCGAGGAAACGGCTACAGCGCCTCCTCTAAGCCGACAATTATGAATTTCCTCTCCCTCTCTATATGCACATATATATATATATATATATATATATATATTTACATATCCCACACCCATAAGCGTTGCTCCTATCTATGGAAATATTAATACGAGAAATATTCCACCATATACTTTCTGTGTGTACACCTAAATACCTCAAATATTTCATTATATATGTAAATACATGGAATTTTATGTACAGCAATAATTACCACACCCGGATTAGTACAGCTGGTCCTTCGAGTATGGAAAAGAACGCGAGGATCATAAAGAGAATCTGACCCATCTGCTAACACCAAATCACACAAAGCAGTATATTATATACACACCAAGAGAATATATTACATGTCACTCTCCAGTAACCTGTAATTTGTACCTTATTAGTACCAAATTGACGCCACTCGCTCTCCTATCCCCGTATATATTTCGACGTTTTGTTCGCCAATCTAACAACGATGGATTTTTCTAATGAGGCGTCAATTAAATTCAACTCTAATTTCAACAGCAAATTCTTCCAAAAAAGATCACGTGTATGATAAATAAAATGATGATAAATAAAAATTGCAATATTGAGGGGTTTCAATTTGGAAACGACAAACAAAAATATTTCGTCCGTCTAGAAAATCTAGAGATTAAATTCGTTGACTCTGCATCCAAGGAGGCTGATTAATTTTTATAGCAAAATATCGCTTGGATAAAAATCGATTTTGTTGGTTGAAGTCGCACGTAATTGCAGCGCAAAGGAAATAAATCGGAATAAACATATGATACGATCGAATCTGTTCCGAAATTAATGACTAATATTAAATACTCGAAAAGTATATTCCGCTGTATAGCGAGCTTATTCAATCTGCGATCTCCGAATGTCCTACTAGACCGGAAGGATGAGTTTTTTTCCGCCTTTGGCGAGGAGCCCGACAGATAATACTTTATCAATAATGGTCGGACACATGCGAGCCAATTAGCGTTATCAATTATAAACGCTAGGCTCTTTATCAACGATTCTCTACTATGGTTCGAACTTAATTTCTATGATAAGCAAAGCTATACTGATTCATTGCTTTTGTCCAATCATAGTAATCAAAAATATCATACGTTCATATTTTATTTCATTCAAGTTTTCCTCCATATTTTTCTACTCCGAATTTGTTCAATAATCATTTTTTTTGTGCGTTCTTTTTTCTCTTTTTTATTCGACCATTAATCATTTTATCGCCATTTGAAAAAAATTCTTTGTGCATTTATTTTGTTGATCGTTTTCGCCTCATTCGCGAGCTTATTTTCATACCGAGGAGCAAGGAAATTTACGAGTTTGTTGCTGCAGCAACTCTCGGTACTTATTTATCTCTCTCGTAGAGGAAAAAAAAAATTAGAATGAGAAACTGGGGATGAGAGTGTAAGGATTGAATAAAAATTGATCCGATACAAGGAGCATCCGGTGCGGTGATGATTTTCGCACCACCAGAGAGCTAAGGTCTCCTAACACGATAAATCATAAAATTCAACATGTGTGCATTGAAAAGTGCATCTCGTCGTATTCGTATGTACCAAGAGTTTACGGTAGTTCGGTTATTATTATGCCGGCGTCTCGTAACGATCGCGATAGCGTGTATTGCTTCATCAATATAACGAGGTATCGAGCTTTTCGTTCCGCGCCCACGAGCAACTAACTTCTCTCATATGTATATCAATAATAATCGCTACGCTATACATTTTTCCCTATCATTTTTAACCTCCGTCCAACACGTTTCGTTCAAGGCCAGGAAGACTCTCCGCAGATTATTCCCGTGATTATGGACAACGGGTATTATAATCGTCTTAACTATAATCGTTAAAAACAAAATCATGCCTCTCTTGTCACTATATATTTCAGATGCTGAAATCCTTGGTCCAATAATATGGGGTAAAGTGGATAGTAATAAATGGATGAGAAGTGAACGGGCATCGATCGGTTTTACGATAAAAATTTTAATATTCGAATTAATACCAAAATTCCATTATTAATGTAAAAATTTAATTCGTCTAATTGTAATGGAATAAGTAGCAAAAATGAGGTGAATGGATAGGAGTAAATCGATGCTAATCAGTTAAACTTGGAAAATATAAGCGCGAGTCTCATAAATTATCGATAAAAATGCAAAAATTTTGGAATTATTTGTAAAAAAAATCTTTGAATCATTAGCAAAAACGTCGCACCGGGAAATTCACATTTTTTTCCCAAAAATGGAGAAAAAAAAAAGATGTAAAGCGACTCTTCAGGGTTTGGTGATGCTGAGCCAGGTATAATCCAACGTGAATAAACTTTTAGGAAAAAAAAACGAAAATAATCGATGGAATATTCTGCCGAAAAAGAGGAAGACATCAAAAGGATGCAGAGAGTTGTGCGTTCATCGATTAGGTCCGAGTATCACGCTCCGGACCACACCGAGTCTGAGAGAAGGAACGCTGGTGCATTGACTGATGCTCGAGTCTTCGAATAATTCGTGAAAAAAAAACTTGATCGAGGATCGAGAAGTCGTGGGGAGATCTTGGAAATCGGCTCGTCAGGTTGCGGTCACTCATTTTTTGCGATATCGAGCTAGTGAGCTAGTGGATACATATATATATGTACAGTGATGTCGTCGAACCTTTGATCGTTTTCCGAAGTACAGTATACAATAATATTTCATCTCATGCATCGCCGTATCAATGGAAAAATAATAAATAAAATTGAACATTTCCAGGACAATAAAAAATGAGGCAAAGGTAATTGAATAATTGACACGCTGCTGGTGGTGGCTGTATTTTAATATAAACACGAGCTGAGAACGTTTAGACGAGTGGGAAGCGTGGAGCGAATCGCTTGAGAATTATTCGCGCGAGCCTGGACGTCGAATAAATCTGTAGAAATCGTGTGAGAAAGTTTTTTTTTTTTCAATATTTCTTGATTCCTTGTTTCGTGCATATTATTTGGCTGGAATATTAATTGCCGTGTTTTTTCCGTTTTTCAGTCATTATTTTTGGACAAATTAGGTGTTTTCGAAAAGTATAAATGATTCGAAAAGATTCTTCGATCCCCATGAACTGCAAAGCTCGAAAAAGCTACTCTAATTGAGAGCCGAACGTGACAGAAAATCGCTTGCTCCGAGAGTTCGGTACAAAAAAGAAAAAGATTTGAATAAAAATTTTCAAAATGGCGTGATAATATCGAATTTTATGGCGAATCGAATTATGGCCCTCGTATAAAATACTCTCCAGTTTTTTCTTCTCCCCTCTCTCTTTCTCTCGTTGTTTGTGCCGGGCCTATCACGAGTTAATAAGCAGGCGCACGAGTTCCCACAAAAGCTAATATGCTCTCGGATAGCCTCGTGATTCCCCGACCAAAAATACACTCTCGTTTTATACAAAATACAAAAAGAAAAGAAGGGAGAGAATTGAACGATCGCGAAACGAGACTATCCGGATTCATTTTTCCCCCAAATTCTAATAAGAATTTTCAAGATCCCGAAAAATATCTCTTTATAATCCAGCCGCGTCACTAAATCGATCCCTCGCGGTCCATATCACGGACGGGCCATCGAAATCTTCCACCTATTTTGCCCAATTTTGCAATCAGCAATCTTTCCACGTACGATCAACAATAACTTTCAGTCCCCGTGTCTCGAAAGGAATAAATAAAACACATTTCGACAATTGCGTCGATAATTATTTTAAAAAAAATCATTAAATTGAATTAAAATGTGAAAAATTATTTCGATAGATGACAGAAAATTGTTGGGGTCCCGGTATGCACTCGCGAAGGCTTAAGAACATCGATAGTTCCCTCTCGAGAATGGAGAACTGTGTGTGGCTAAAAAAAAATGTCGATGTCAAAGTTTTTTTTCTTCAATTGAAAAAAATGCTGCGATCTAAAGGAAAATTTAATCAGTCGTGTTATAAAGTCAGTACGAAGGATTCTCTCTATACAATACGAATATATTTTTCTTATTTTTAAATAAAAAGTACAAGGCCTCGGCGGAAAGATGGCCGGAAATTTCTCGTCGGAGCGTTACGGTTCACCACGGGGCTAGTAGTTGGCAAGTCGGATGATAAAAGGTGCTCGATCGTGTGGCATCAGTTCGCATATAGCACGATGCATATTATCCTGATACCAGTGTACAAAAGATCGAAGGATGCGCGTTATTCGTGTATATATTTAGCTGAAGGAATGTCCGTGTGTGTAGAGGAATATAAAGATATGGTTGTGGTAATGGTGGTTTACGGCATCAGGGAGCGAGAAGAAACCGTGTAGGACATGCGGTGAGCCGCAGAACGCAACTTTGCAAAAGACCCTTACGCGGGCGATATCCTCTCGTCCCTCTCGCTAAACCGAGCTCATGTACAGAGCCATTCACAATTTTATCGATTATATTTTATGTGAAAAAAAAACTATACGTATCACAAATGAAATGCTCAAATTATTTATTTCCTTCCTTTTTTTTTTTTTATCGAAGAGGCAAATTGTTGGATCAATTTTTATAGCATTTACGTCCGCGTGACGCGTGAGAAAAGATCTTCTCGATTGAAAAGCAGTATGCGGTTTATAATTGATCTATATAGAAGAAAGTTGGGGGCTCGAGATATCGTGCCGAAGGAAAAAAGCGAGGGTTCTTGGCTGCTGAAGCATCGAAAAGAAAATTCGCGTCAATTGTTATTTCCAATCGAACGTTTTTCCGTTGTCCTGCAAATATCGTACGCCCAATTCATTTCTTCAGAACGAACAAGTCGAAAAACTCTAGACCAGTTCATGAAATTCTTGGCATTTACGCGTTTAGCATTGGGGAATAAAATTGTCAGCTCATAAAATGAATTTGTGAGAAAAATTTTGCGAGGCAAACATTTTTCTTAATGATTCTGAGACGCGGGAAAAAAACGTATAAAAATCTGGACGATGCTGTATGGGAAGGAAAATGTTGGAGCAAATGTTCGGTGGCTTATGGGAGAGTTGCATGCGCGTCGAGCTTTAATTACCTTGTCTCACCAGCAGGACTCGTTCTCTCCGTCCCAGGAAGACGCTCCGATCGAATAAAGGGACACGCGCATAAAAAGGCGGAAAGGGGATAATAAAAGTCGTCGAAACGAAATGAAAAAGTCTCTCTGGTTGCTTCGTGTAATAAATTTTCGATCCAAGTACATTTGTACCCTTGACTCTTTTCCCTTCTTTCTCTCTTTCTCTTTCTCTTGGAAAGTGTACCGATGCGCGGTAGGATCGACGTCAATTCGCGTCAAGGCGAAGCAACAAAGTCAATTTAAATTACATTACATGCCGGATGGTCGAATGATTATTCTTCGTGGCCAACAGGTAGGTGGTTTATACATACATCTATATATTTACATATGTAGATACACATACGTAATGTTACAAGGATTTACGGGTCGTACAGCCACAGCCAAAAGTGTGCAAGTTTTCATTTATTTATTTATTTTCAATTTTTCCTCCCGAAATTAATTCAGGAGCTTGTACAAGGGAAAATAGGCGATGATTTTTGAAAAGCTAGTATTTTTATTCAACAATTGATCGTCCCTTGACATCCTGGGTCATTTTGACCCGATAACGTTTTTTTTTTTTTTTTTTTAAGGAGCCAGGGCTGCCATAAAAAATCACAAGATTCATGGAGAGTTGAACGTTCGTTGCCACACTGGGTCATTTTGACCCGAAAAAAAGTGATTTTACGTTATTAGGGCGACTGTACGCTCAGCACATACTACTTGACTCTCTAGGCAGTACCAAGACGTCGTTGGTTATTAGAGAAACAAATGTAGTTAGCCGCGAGTGTGTTGGCAAGTTTCTTTCATCAATCTCAGGCTCAGTGGTCGCTGCGAAAGCGCTTCTTGCTTTTTGAACTTCAACCTTTTCATGTATTTTTCGTATGCACGTACGAACTTGCGAAATGTACGAAAAAATTCAAGGAAACTTGGTGCAGGTCCGAAATTTTAGGGGGAAATAAAATACTCGGATTTATAGAGGGACGTAGCTCGAGCGGATAAAAAGCCGATCGAGGAGGGACACGCGATTCCTCGAACCGTCAAAGAATACCGCGCGTGCTTATGATGCAAGATAACGATAATTAATAACCCACGAGGTCGATATCGACGCGGCGAACCAATGAGATTCGGAGCAGCATGATCGATATCGAGACCTGCCTCGAGTCCTCTTTAGGACAACAACCCGCCGTTATTACTTCCATTTAAATTATTACCGATCGCTCTCTCCACGGCCCCGAACCTCCACGTGTACATACGCGCAGCTCCCGCCTCCGTCGCGGCCTCACCTCGCCCTTTGCTCGCGGCTTCCCAACTCGCTCTCTCGATGTATATGCAGGAATGATGGATTTTCAGTATCTCAAGTCGAGGGAATCTTGCTATGGAATTAATGGGCAGGATGCTCTCTCTTTTCGACGTTTTCAATTATTTATGTCTACCCAGTTTAAGGCTGTACACGACAAATGTTATGTGTTTCGGTTAAATAAATTCCTTTTAGAATATTTTTTAAAAAAACTAATAATTTTGTGACCCCATTTCCTCTTCGATCGGCACGGAAGTTTTCAAATTAATTTACATTTCATATTTTCTATCAAATAGATCGAAAATTTATTGTTTTTCGAGTCAAGAAAAAAAATAAAAATTAATTAACATCGATGATGAATTAATTATCTCATATTATTAATTAATAAAAAAATATATTAATTAAATTAATAATCAAAAATTCGAAAATTAAAAGAATAAGCAATGCGTGGGAAAAAGTGAAACAAGTTTATGTGAAAAGTTAGGGATTGACCCTCAACAGCAAATAAATGCGAAACTGGATTCATTACGAATAAGTTTCAATTTTTGTTCGAAGTCAATAGTCTCCCGTTGCTTGAGAATAATCTGCACCGAGTCCGAGTGGGAGGAAAAGTTGAGAAAAACGTTGGTCGCTTCCGCAATACTTCGATCCATGAGACCGTAACATCGAGACGGTGGATCGATCAACGCGATCCTCTCCCTTTTTTCATTCCTATCGATGGGACAAGGTGGGAGGGACAGCGAAAAAATGTTGGAGCATAGAAGAGATTCACGAAGAGGGAATAATCTATCGATCCATCCTGTCGAAGTAACGACGCGTGAACCCGGAAAACTGGGAGCCACCGCAGAGAGAAAGAGAGAGAGAGAGAGAGAATAATAAGAGGGCCGAGGGATCAGGAACCGAGGGAATATAAATACTTACGTGAAGACGAAGCAACGAGGGCGCGCATAGCGAGCATTCGTAACGGAACACGAATAATCGACCTTTCGATTATTCCAGGAGGATCCATGCCTATCGAGCTCCTGAGCACTCTACCAATTCATCGTACAATGAAATTTATTAAAACTCCATCATAAAAATAATCAAAACATACGGTTCCATCAACAAATGAATATAAAAAAAAATGATGAATAAAAAAATTCAAATTTTTGTCTCATCCTCTTTTTTGGCGTATTTTCAAAAATGGGCTGCTCCTAAATTCCGCCAATTTCGAAAAAAGCGGACGAAACAGTTATATTAGCAAATGTTCTCAGCTTTCGATTCCCGCCTCTTGCATTAAAATTGGCCGATCAATCAAAGTCTCCGAACGTTTCAAAGAAAACGATTACATTTCTCTCGATTTTAAACTCAATGAAGAAAAGTCGAGCCAAAGAATGAAAAAAAAAAACAAACTGGTCGGAATAAAATGTCACGTTGATTTTGTATTGCTCGAATAATCTCAATTTTTCAAAACGGATCGCTTCCATTCAAATTTTCTCTAATACACGAGACCGTCCAATTTTCTTTCATCATAAAAATTAGTCGAGGCGCAAAAAATCAGTGACGGATGCGGAGGGTGTGGATGCATGTGGGAAATGCAGGCTGTTCATGAGGGCTTCATAGCTTTTGTCAATTTTAACCCTCGACCGGATCTATAGAGAAAGAAATGAAAGGACCATTGGGGCAGTCGAGTTCAACGAACACGGAGACCAATTTCATTTTTTTTCTCTCTCTTTCTCTACCACGAGATTAAAGCTCCATTGTGTGTTGCTAGTGATTCTTTGTGTTTTGCTAGTGAACAGCTAGAAGAATTGTCTGTAGTCTACAGTAAGAGAATACATGGCCGTATACCCTTGTCACATTAATTATCATCATCACGCTTACGTTTCTGAATTTAACAAAGTGCCTCAAGTCATGTATGTATATGTATATATATGTAAAATACGTACAGCATCGAAACTCGGATGAGTCTCAAAGTTTCCTCTCTACCATCTCTTCTTCCTTTCATCGCTGGCGTAGCTTATCATCCCCATTAGTATACTCATTGAATCTAATTTAATTAAGCCGAATTAAAAATTCTCTCGTCTCTCGGTAATGATCCTCGTTACGCGTTGCCTATGTAATTTTCGTTGCAAGAAAGATTGGAAGGGTGGGAGAAAAAGAGAGAGGGAGAATCAACCACGACGTCATCATCGTTTTTGTATTTTTGTTCTTATCTTTTTTTTATGACACCATAGCACAAAATATAATGTATTGAAGAGGGTAAAAAAAAGGCGGCTTCGTCATGCCGGCGCGTTCGTCGACCATATCATTATCGGATTTTCGATATTACGTCGTTACGCGCGTCTCGAGAATTTTTTCTCTTTTCTCGTGGTCGTTCTCCTTCTCTCCTTGTCTCTCTTCCTCGTAAAGAATTTGAGTATTTTCATGCTGAGAGAATGAGAAAACAAAAGTCCTTTCGGCGAGGGCCGCCCAACCCCAATTTAAATCTCAACACTTCGTATTAATGACGTTTGGCGCCGCCATTATCAAATTAAATTTGTTGTCGAAGAAAAGGGAGACGAAAAAAATGAGTGTGGATAACGCCTTAGCGCGCAAGCTTGTGCCTGTCTCGTGCGCTAGAAATCGGAGAAGCCCCAACGACAAACGAGATGAATTGGAACCGAAAAAAATGAGAAAAAACATTGCCGTCCTCCGATCCACGCTCATAAACGATATATTAGGTTCTCCGATTACACTATATAGTTGAGACTCCCTCCCCTCAACGAATCCTTTTCTTCTAGTGCTGTGCACAGGATATTTTGTGCCCAATTGCCCTGAACAATTTAATTCTCACATGACCAACAACTTTTTACTAAACCATAAAAAACTTTTTCATGATTTCAACAAAATCTACGAAAACGCTAAATAATCGTTTTCATTGCGACAAAGATCCGGTTGAATAAACAAAACTTTGATTTTTTCGTATTTTGTCGCCTCACTCGGATCAATTTTCCTTTTCACTCACTTAAAAATGCATTTTTTTCCTCATTCATTCATTCTCGAAGTAATTCCGACTCATTTAGTCGCCGCGTATAATTTATAATCCAACTTTCCGTTTTATGCGATTATATAATAATGTGTAGTAAACACATCGAGAGGAAGCCAGAAGCTACGCCTCGAGGACACTTGTCTCTTCTCCGTGCTGCGCCCTCTTCTCGCCAAACTCAGAATACACACACGATATGTATATATGTGGGTTAAAATCACGTGGAGCACGTGCGGAGGATCACATGTGCTCTCGATTCGCGCACGAGCGGACGAAGGTCCTTGCATTGTGCGAAAGACTCTGCAGAGACTAATGTTCGTTTTGTTCACATGGTCATACACATGTGCGTGTTTTTTTACACGTACGAGGTGTCCGGACGGGACTTTCGAAAATTCTAGGAAAAAACAAAAATTCTAAAAAACGATGAAAAAAAAAATGCTAGAGGCGAGAACTTTCCGGCATTGCATAGCGTGAGATCGTCTTCGTCATGTACACAGTTAAAGAGCCTCCTCTACTATTTGATAGATTTTTGATTGATGAAAAATCTGAAAAATCGTTTATCAATGTTATTGATGAAAAAATCAAAAAATCCAGATAGAAAAATATAACCGCAGACGTATAGGCATCTGTCAAAATGACAGCGCGACTGCGACTATGACCCACTGGCAGTGGGACTCGAAACACCGCAGCGACTAATCACAGAACGAATAAAATGGCAAGAGTAGCGATTAATCGAAACATATCGTGGCTGGCAGGGTCGAAAATACTTTCTTGATAGTCGCGAGACACCCTGTATAAGTTAAAAATAAAATCCACACAGGACATTAACTCTCTTGGTTAAAAATCCCGCGCGAAGCGTCCCCCGCAGTAGCCGGACGCATTCGACAATAGCCTCGGTGATTGCAACAGATGCTCGCGGGAGAGCACGGTGCATCACGCTCTCCTGTGTCCGTAATGCATTTCGCTTAAGATCCGTGCAACCTTCCCCTTGGGCTCTCCCTTTCTCAGTACGGGCTTTAAAAAACACTTGGCACTGAATGAGGAACGAGCCCTGGGGTGATCGAGTTATCCCTCGCCTGTATTATTCACGTCATCTCCTTGTCATTCATAAACACACCGCGCATATGGGATACAAAAAATACGCAAGCACCTGCGCGTACTTTACTCGCGGGCTTACGAGCCCTCGGTCATTCAAAAAACCAAAAGCCCATTGAATCGGAAAGTAAATACACTGGAAGAAAAAAAAATGGCAAAAAATCATTGAAAATCGTGAAAAAAATAAACTCAAAATTGATTCGTCACCAAATTCAATAAAATTGCGACAAAAAATACATCGGTATGTTCAACTTTCGAGCGAATTGTCAAAATTGTTTAAAAAATTGAATGAATCCGTGTTAAAATAAAACTGAATTGGGTGCTCGGAAACTTTGGCCTCATCGAGTGACTCGCTTTCGGTGTTTGATCGAATGAATACGCGCGCGTCAACATAAAAATGAAGCATGAGGCATGATCAAGAGTCCAGATGCGTTCTCGATGGCTGCAGTGTTTGTTCTCAAAAATGATGCACGCTCGGGTAATGGAAAAGTGCAAACAGTCAGCCGATGAAAGAATATCAGAATAAAGGACATGCATAGAGCGTTATATAGAAATCGAGACGATCGGATTTCACCCTTTTTTGTTCAGCTCACAGCAGCGATCACCATCGCTGTCCGTCTACAGTTAAATATATAGTCATGTATACGTATCCCCGTAGATTGCGTTGAGATTGTACGTGCGTATATATAGTGTATATGACGCGAAGGGTACTCCAAGCCAAGGGGAGTTAAAATATACCACGTAGCAGAGAGGAGAGCCGACTCATTGAGAGAGCCAGGAAAACGCATGCTGGGCGCACCGAACTCTCGACAATTTTTGCACATTTCTCTTTACCCTCGTATACACACGTTTTTTGATGGAGAAGTAAACCACACCACTTTCATTTTATGAGAAATAATGGGCACAAGCCTCGCGTAACTCAAGAAGG
Source organism: Campopleginae sp. 14b (assembly GCA_030522525.1). Taxonomy (NCBI): domain Eukaryota; kingdom Metazoa; phylum Arthropoda; class Insecta; order Hymenoptera; family Ichneumonidae; species Campopleginae sp. 14b. The sequence continues at coordinate 12,290 of JAPYYS010001505.1, forward strand.
TCATACTCTGCTCTGACAAATATATTATATTCGTCCAAGAGTGTTATCATTAGATACTTTAATCGCTTGTACCTAACGATTCCAGGAGTTTAATTTCTAATGAGATTTTATGGGATTAGGAGGTTGAGTCGGGAGGAAATATCGATGGTTGCTGCTTGAAATTCTTACAACGATAAAGACAAAAAATAGAAAACGACCCGAAGCCTCGGTCTCGAGAGTATTATTTTCTGTTTTTTTTTTTTTTTTTTTTTTTTTTTTTTTTTTTTTTTTTTTTTTTTTTTTTTTTTTTTTTTTTTTTTTTTTTTTTTTTTTTTCTTTTTTCCTTGACGACGAAACGATTCGAATAAAAATGCGCGAGCAAACCTCGCGATAGAAATCGTCGATTGGATCAATTGATTTCGTTGATCGAAACGGACTTGTCATTTTTCATCTACACGAATCGCCGGAACTGTAATATTGCCTCTAGAATTATTAAATCGATAAAAATAATGAGCGCGAATCGTTGGATAATCTAAAAGGATAGAAAGAAATGTGAACCTTTTATAATTTAGCAGGCAACGATATTCTCGGTACGTGTAACCTGATAATCGGCATATTCTTGTATCCTTTGGAGTACTCGGCTGGATGGTGTACGAGGTGTGCACCCATTAGCGACCAATAACGCCTCGTAATAGGCTCGTACGAAGGCTTTTCTATGGTGGAGAATTCCTTGTGTACAAAATATATATAGATATATAAATGTTTAGCGATGCGTGTTCACATGGTAGCAGGAACGACCGAAGGCCCGTGAGCGCACACTCCAAAAGACACTTAATTTATATCTGTATATGTAAATTCCGGATGCTCATTGCAAAGCGTGACTAAGCTCGAGAGAGTTTCGTCTTTCGGGTCTCATCGTTTCTGGTGTCTATGAAAGCCATTGGCTGAACAAGAATCCCATAAAATCGTCGCTCCTCGAGATTTGAAACGACGATGTGTTAACGACGAGGAAAAGGATGCGACGGAAAAGACGCTATCTGTCCCAGTGGAAATGCTCCGGCCCGGAGCGATCAAGAGAGAGAAAGAAAAAGAAGCAGCGGAGCGGAGAGAGGGAAGACGGTCTCGAAGGTCGCCGAAAAAAAAGAAAAAGCCCACCCCGAAATAAATTCTGCTGGTGATGCGCCACAATTAGGAAACGTGACCAACTCCTCGCTCTTGACGTGTGAGATCTTGACCGAAAAGATGCGAGGGCGTTCCCAAAACTTTTTATGGCTTTTTTTTACTCAATCCAACGCGCTACCTCTTTATTCCAACTTTCAAGTTTTTCTTCCCGCCTCACCGACCAAAGAAAATCTCCGAATTTCTTATGGCGTGATAATTTGTTGGGAACTCGACACTTCATCATCCACGTAATCCCATCGCTATCAAGAGATCATCGCATAATTTGTACTTACATCTGGATCTCGGGATTCGATGCAGTTTACACTAAATACTCAAAAATTTTCAATATTTTTACTCCATGTTTTTCGTTGCCCAGTTTCATCGAAAGTTTGTACATTTTCAGTCTTAACGACGTCGGGAATTTCGTAAAGATTGTCACAGGAGATTTAAGAATTAAGAGGAAAACCTGGACAGATGGAAGTCGTGAAGAAAATCAATCGGTCCAAGACGATAAGGATACGAAGCTGGGCCCTTTGTGAAGACAAAAGGACGAAAGAGGGGGCGGGAGGAAAGACACGAAAGTGACACGAGCAGTCTTGGAGACGCACTTTCGCGCAGTTTCGTCGTTCCAAATGCGACCTTATGTTCGAGATAGGGCGATAGGGAAAGAAAGGAAAAGGGGAGTGTGGAGAGGAAGACAAATTAATGAGAAGGAAATGAAAGGAAGAGAAGCAGAAAGTATAAAAAGGAAGAAAAAAAAGTGTAAATACGTGCTCGAAGGCTAACGAGGATCCCAACACCTTTTTGTCGTTATCCTCTCATTTTTTTTCGTCCTCTCTCTCTCCCTCGTTCTCTCATGAGGCGACTATGGTCTCCGTTACCGTTATAACTCTTGGAGCAGGCCAACACACATACACTTGAAGTATGAGATCCTTAGAGAGTGTCCAAGGCATTAATTATCGTACTCTCTGTTTTCTCGCTTAACTTTTTTCGTTTCTCTAGACTTTTGTCTCTTTCTCCCTCTCTCTCTCTCTCTCTCTCGTTCCTTTTCACTCGCTCACATCGACTCGTTTTTGCCTAGTCTCTTGTCTCGTTTCTTAGTCAAAAGAAATCGCTCGGTTGTTCATATTCAGGGTCAGCCTTGGAACGTTCCCATTAAATGTATAAATGACAATAAAAATAATAACTACAATTCGTAAGTAATGAAATGATACGATAATTGAATATTAATTAACACTGTCATGGCATTATAATTATTTTGTTCGACGAACAACAGGGCAGCTTCTTAAATGCTCGTATACTGAAAAATATTAACATTACGATTCCGCAAACTCTTTATCGTGTTCCTTTTATTTCTCCCTCCCTCCTTCTTCGTTCTTTTTCTTCCTCCTCTATAAATCTCCTTTCTTTCACAATGCGTTGTATACACGACTCGATCATCGATTTCTCGAGTACATATCGAAGCCTCGAACGCTGGATCGTCCGCTTCTTTGAGGAGGCGAAAAAGTCAACCTCGGTCATGTCTCGCTGCACTTTTTGTTGTTGTCGCTCACTCTCTGCCGCGCTAATACAACTGTGTATGGGTTGCTACAGCGCGTGTTCGCGTTCCCTTTCCGCGCGGCTACTGTGGCTGATGCTGGCTTTTGCTTGACCGTGAATCGGAGCCTTGCACACGGCAATTCCTGTGGCTCCCACATTTAATTTAATTGCCTATAACCCCCGATGCCGCGGACGATTATTATTTTTTCTTCATTTTCTCTCAAAACACGATTGATCATTGTTACATTTTCGAGATCGAAATGTCATGGGAAAAATAGACTAAATTGATCGTTTAATTTAATTCCATCGAAAAATTCGAAACTTTTGTAAAAATCGAGAGAACAGTTTTATTATTTATTTATTTTTCTCCTCTTTCGTAAAAACACCAATCACGAAAACCTGCTATAAAATAGTAGAAGCATATATTATGGTATTAGATTATTACGTGCTCGAGTATCCTTCTCAGGTGCTCGTGGGCCCCCGAGGCATCGCCTGAGAAGGCTGCTTCTCTTGCATATCCTGCTGGCAGGTCTGCGAACAAGAGAGAAAGCGAACCTTTTGCGGCTTTAAAAATAACTTAATTAATGCGCGCGCGTGAGGGAGGAGGAGGCCAACGTGCTAGACCAGTAAATACATACATGAGAAAGCTTCTAATATACATATACTTTTTGTACATAGTGTAAACGTCTATACATAAAAACTAAGCCCTCGTATCCCTTGTGAGCCAAGAGCAAGAAATCGATGAGATAATTGGGCGGACCACGCGGTGCTGGAATGTCTCTTCGAAACCGGCGGCTCGCGGTAACTCAAGCTTAAATGCATTTCCACAGATATTTTGAAAAAAAAAAAAAAAAGATAAATCGGAAAATCAATGTTTCTTCCTCTCTTTTTTTCTATGATTAACTCCGCGTCCAATTAACTCGAACTAGGCGTTCGAGACTCTCTCTTTCCTCACTCACTCCCTCCCCCCTGCCCCTGTCTTCCTTCTCGACTCTCTACGTTTGCTCCCTGTGCGCTCCTGTTCTCCTGATCGTACTTGTATAAATATTTCTATATGTAAATACTCATATCTATATATTCGAATAAAATACACGTGTATGCATATAAATGTAGATGGGCAATAACGCGTATGGGACATTCCAGGCCACATCGACAGGTGAATGACCCTCCCACGTAATTTCGAAACTTTCGGTCAACTTTTCGACGTCCTCCCTGGTTTTTTTTTATCACGAAATCAAACACGAAGATTCGCCATTGTTTTTTGATAGAGAAAAACATGGTTTCATTTTTTTGTTTTACGCGTGATCGAAAAAATTTGTTAATTTGTTCGAATTCTGACAAATTCGATTCTGGCAATTATTTTAATTCCTTCGTCGATAATTTTTCAGTTTTTCAGTTAATAGTCTTAGTCTGTGCGAGGAGAAATATTACTGAATGGTGATGAATGATGAATCGTTAGGAATCGTGATGGTTGAATGAAAAATTGTGGGAGACATTTTCAAGCATGAGATTTGATCGATTCGGTTCAGAATGTCTCGTGGATATGCTGAGACGACGACCCGATAGCCCCGCCACTGCTCACTATGGGATTCGGCGTCGTAAAGTCGTTCGATCTTGTTCCCTGCGACGTTTCGTCTTTTTCGTCGTTAGTTCAACTTCAGCTCGAGCTATCACGCAGCACACGACGCGACGACGACTCTCGAATATCTCGATAATAACACCGGCAGCTATTAGACCAACCAACAGCTATGTCGTTTATCTATTCACCGTGTAACAGTAGTTTTATATTATATCTTTATGTTTCTATAAATTGTACTTTTTCCTTTTTACGTCTTAAGCTCAATTTTACGTCGAAACAAAAATTCTGTCAATTAAATCGACTCTGGTACATCGAGACGTTCGGTTTTTTCATCATGCCCAAAATAATCATCGGTTTACCGTACGGTTTTGCTGGTAGTTTTCGTTCTCGAGCGTTTATGGAGACGAATTGACTCAAGCCACTTTCGGCATTGATAACTCCGGCTAGAATTGATATTTTTACATATATTTTTTTTAGAAACGATCGTACGATTCCCGACTAATCGAACGACATAAAGTTTGGAATTGAAAAATTTCTATCTCCTCGATGGTGAACTTTTGAAAAAAAAAGTGTGGTATCTGCGTTACTTTCTCGACTCTGGGTCAAATTGACCCCGTGCGGGGACTTACGCTCGAGTTTGTTCCGTCATTGATCGCCACATGACCTCATTTTGGTCCAAAAACCATTTCATTCTTGTATAGGTATATGTTTTTTTTTTTCGTAGCATATTTAGAGCTTCACCGAATCTTGTTTTTCGTCCTGAACGTGATAATTAATCCAATCACGCAATAATTCACGGTGCGAGAGTTTGTAGGACGTGCGCTTGTCGTAAAGTTTCGAATTAAAAGTCAATCTGAAAGGTGTATTCGGGAGTTCAGGACAGTGAACTCGTGCATCCATTTTGCCGTAACTTTCCGATACGTTGCCAACGGAAAATCGTGCCAAGCTCGTTATCGATTATTATATCGATCCGCATACCGCGCGTGCACCTACCAACCATCAGCAGAAAGTGCCGACAAACTTCCGCAAAGAGTTGAGAAGAAAAAAGCCTTCTCAAGCATGTACAGTCGCTTAAAAAACGAGCATCGCGGGAGCTGATCGTTGTAAAACTGAGGAAATTTCGAAAAAAATTGAGAAATTCCAGGCGTCACATTCCTCGCAGGGAATTTTAAATATTTTGACGAAAAAGAATGATTTATTTTCGAGGCCCCGCGATTAAATTTGAAACGAAATATTTTGTGGCGAGAAAAAGTGAGCCAAGGAAAAGCCCAGGCCTCACTTTCTTTAGAGCGAGTTGTAAATATTCTGATAAAAAAAAAAAATAAAAAAAAACCTCGAGGTCCCAATTTAATTGAAAAGAAAATATTTAGTGGCTAGTGCGAATTTCTCGCGATCGGTATCGTCCGTAAGTACGAGTTGGTGGTTGTGAAATTTATAATATAATGGGCTCAGGCTTCTAGAGACTATAACTACTTACCGACTATCATTATACTCAATTCTCTCTCTTTCTCTCGCCCAAGCACCCCGAGGAACAGTCAATGATTTTGTACGAATATATATGCGCGAGAGAATTTATCTCCAAGCTCTTCTTGTTGTTTACTGGCATTAGTACTGGGCGGTTATACTGGTCCAGGAGGAATTATACGAGCCAGGATGTAACTCGAAACGGTAGCCATGTAATTACCGCGTGCCACCGATACATATACACATATTTTTTTATATGTGAACGTACAAAGTGCGTAAATAGTGGTACACATATTTTTAAAACTATTCATATACATAAATGTACGTGCGAAACTAGAGTGTAGAAACTGCCACGTACTGTTTCAATATTTTTACAACGTCCGCGTTGTGTGAGACCGGCCCTGCCTCTTTCTCATGCTAATATTCCCATATTTCTCACCCAACGAGATGAAATGAGATTTTATTTTCAATCTTTACGCACAGATTTGAGCCGCTCTTTTTTCTATTTTCAACGGGACTTTATTGTTCTTGGGAAAAATTAACCTGGTGAAGCCTCGGCCTGGAAAAACGTACGAATTTCGACTTTTTCTTTATATGCGTCGAATTTTCATGAATTTCAAAACTGAAGAATGCCAAAAAGTAATAAAAGAAAGAATTTGAAAATTGTTGACAAACGTTTTGTTTATTACCAGAGCTCGGAAGAATGGTGAAATATTTGACCATGACAATGCGGGCGTTTTTAATATTATATGGAAATATTCGGAAGTCGTATCGTTGGTTTCCTTGATAAGCGAATGTCGTCCATTGCTTTGGAATCCCGACATCCCTCGTGGCAGGATTTCATTGTTTCCAACGAATATTTCGCACCTGTGGACGTGACTTTAGAGCATAATAGAGACGACGTATCTTCGTCGTCCATGGAGGAGCTTTTGTCCGAGGCAAAAGTACTCGAAGAAAGAATGAGCCTCGTCGAGTGGTCATTGCATGGTGTTGTTGGGTGTCCGAATAGCGATGCTCCGGCGAGGTGCTCACTCGCGCTGCGTTCTTCACTGACTTACCGGGGGCACTTACGGGCAATAATCGTATCCTCCCTACAGCTTCTATATAATGCGTAGCCGACTCGTTTTCTTCTCATCTCAGAGGCGTCCGAGATGCGCGTCCGCAGGAGATTACAACACGCGCAATTGTTCCTAGAAACCCTTTCCAAGCCAATGTATCCGCACCGGGATGAAGAGCAAAGAGAGAAAAGCCCAGCGAGTTGGAGTCTCTTACGTACGAAAATGTTTATCAAAATTCCGGACAACTGAAATCCAAGGGCAATTTATTGTGCGAACGATGATGGTCCAAGTTTTCCATTCTGTCTATAGAGCCGCTAAAAATATTGTCAGAAATCGACCACCTTCGAATTTGGATGCTCAAAAAATCCTCCAAATAAATGAAACGCGAAAAATTCGCGAGCTTCATCCATGTTTCCATGGGTTTTTGAAAAAAAAATGGGATTGAGATATTGGCCGAAAAATAATTAGGGAAAAGATGAGATCGACTACACGCGAGATCCTAGAATAGCTGCATGGAAAAACGCATCGGATAAAGGCGAAACTTTATTCATGGGGTATTTGATTACCAAGACGAGAGAAACAGGTGAATGAGGAGTCGGGTGGGGCAATAATAGGGGCAGTTAGTATGCCAAGTATACTGTTACTCGTTATATATATATATTTATATATACACATGCATACATTCATATATATATAAATATATGTGCTCAAGTCCCATTGATCCTTCTATCGAGCCGAAGGGATCGTTTCTCTCTCTCTCTCTCTCTCTCTCTCTCTGCCTCTCTTTCTCGTTCCTTCGTGTGGTAAATAAAGGAGAGATATACGTGCGAGTAAAGAGCTGACGGAGGGAACGAGGTGGACGCGAGGCGACGAGGACGACGAGAAAGAACAGATTCCTCACAGGAGGTATATTTTCTCCGGCAAATAAAAAAACACTCATTCTGTGTGAGTGCGTGAATGTGTGTGTCTTCATATATGTTTATGTAGAGGGAGGGAAAGGGGTTGCTCGCCAAGAAGAAGTCAACGCTGGAATGCGCGTATGTGTATAGACATATAGTTTGTAAAATGGTACTGGGATGCTGTGCGTGTACCGGAGTCTGGCTGCTGAAGTTGCAACAGGTAAAGAATCTCAACCTGTCCGATAGGGGGCGCTGGAGCTTCGTGTACAACAGATACGAAGAGCACAACATTGGGCTCTCGCTATCCCTTTCTGTTTTCCAGCGCGCAGCTATGAGCGAGAACGGGAGCAGAAAAAATAGATAAAAGAGGAAAAACCGACTACTCAAAATGAGCGAAAAAACGGAAGGAATGTAGAAAGATGAGGAAAACGAATTAACCCCAAGTTCACAATGGTCTGTATATATAGAAAAAAAAAAATCTCCAAAAAATGTCGATCGAAACTGAATAGCTAAATTGTTTCCTTTCATTCATCGTCTCAATCTGTGACAATTAGAAATGATGGAAATGGCATTGCGAGTGTGAAAAAAAATGTCAAGAATTTTGGAGGCCCCGACATTGTTTCCTGAAAAGTTCCCAGATCGTTGAAAGAGCCAAGAAGAGCGTCGACTTTTTATTTATCGCGACCATCATCCAATTTTACTGCCAGCTCGATGTGCGTGCATGAGTCAAGTGCAGCAATAAGCACAAACGGCAGGACCGAAGGAGAACGACGCAGGAACGAAGGAGAAAGAGCAGATAAAAATATTAAAGTGCGCGCGCGCGGAGAAAAGATGGTTAAATCTCTCGTTTGTGAACGAGTCCGTCTCAGGGGTCAAATTCCAACTTTTATATTAGAAAATTACCACGATTCTTTAACCTTTACGATATATACATGTATATACAAGTGTATACATAAAAATTCATGTATATATAAACTGTTAAAATGTATGCAGATGTAATACATGTGGATGGCACATAATCCTCTTGCTCGACTTACCGATACCCTTTTTAATGACAAAATAATCATAAATAAATAAATGAAAGACTCCTATATCATTACGAATAAAGAAAAAAAAAAAAAAAAATTTCGACAAAAAGCCAATGAATTCTCGCGACGAATCATTGGGCTGTTAAAATAACGCGGAGGAAAGGACATAAGGCGCAAACGACAGGTGGAAGACATATTTCTACCTTTTATTCATAATACTCCGATATACATATATATATATATATGTATATATACGTCCATTATATCTATATATATATTGTATATACGCCAGGATAATAAACGATTATAATGAGAGTCTTTTATTGCCATTATAACCACCGCAAAGGCGCGGTATTCGATTTAGGTGGCGTTTTACGACGGAAGAAGGAAGAAAAAAGAGGGAGGAAGAAAAATGGAGAAAAAAAAAGAAGAAATATGCTAGAAAAAAGCCTCCACACCGTGTACTAGCTCCGTTGCTCCGGTGCAAGTGCGACGGAGAGGCCTCCTCACCTATATAGAATCGTGTTGACGAGTCAACCAGCGGACCTCAAACTTCGTTTTATTTATTCAGTGTTTATGTATCGGCCATTCCGCACTTAATTTTGCAACTTTTACCATTTTTTTTTCGACAGACTCGCCATCTTTCGAAACGTCAGGTTCTGTGACGAGGAATTTTTGTGCACCGCTCGATTTTACGGAACGATTCCGTCGGCAAATCGCGACTACCTGATCGACACGATTTTTTCTGCATTTAATTATAAAATAATATCGAATAACGATCGAATTTGAACAGCAGTTTTTCGTGCGCAAAGCGCCGGGGCAACTTTCGCGAAAAAACTCGTATGACCTTTGACGACGACGGACGCAAAGAAAAGAGAAAACAAATAAGAGCTCCGAGGGACGTCAAGAGAGTTTGGTAATTCGGCTCCGGTGGAGGAAATTTTTATGACCGAAAATGGAGGCGGTGGAAGGTGGACGACGAAAGGATGAAGGCGCTGATGATGACGAGACCTAAAAACTAAATACGATATGGGTTTTGCGTGGAGAATGTTACACGCGCAGACCCGACGACGTTCAACCCGCTGGAATTTTTATAGTTCAACCGCCTGACCACCCCGCTCGTATTCAATAGACATATACGCTCGAACTTTCGTATTTTTATCCTGCTTCTTTTTCAAATACATTTAAACATTTTTTTCCCCTTTTTTTTGGCGTAAAAAAATTATTTTCATCTTCCGTTTCGTGAATACACGTCGGACCCGTCGGTAATTAAAAATCTCGCACGGGTGACAGATCGACGTGATTTTTTCTCGAGATAACACCAGTCAGGGACACTTTTCGTCAAATGTATATATCTTTGTATACGAAACTCCGGCTCTAAACGGTAGAGATGCGTATCTATCGAGATTTCTCTCGGAGTGACGACAATTCCTTAAACGTGCATCATCAGGATCTCTTCTCCTATTTCTTCTTCTATTTCCTCTCTCGGGAATGCCTTTTTTTCCAAATTATTTTTGTCACTTTTTCGTCGTTTCGAATGTTTTTATTTTATTTTATTTTATTTTTTTACTGTTACATGCTAATTCCACAGCATCGAATTCTCCAAGTTTCTACGTGAATTACGCCAAATAAAACGGATTTATTCAACTCGACAAAAAGTCTCCTCCGGATTTAATGAGATTAGTTCGGAGATCCTCGTCTCTTATAACATCGGACATGAACATCTCTCGCAATCTTGAAATATTCTTAATCATTTTATATACCAGAATAATCGTGAATACTGATTCCTAGCAAAATTATCATATGTATTTTCTCCCCCTCCTCCCAGCCTCGTTGCTCACCATTATTTCGAATTGTTTTGATTATTCGAATACGCGCTGGAAATAATTATAATAAATATTCGATTAAACTTCAATTTTTTGGTCAATTCAACGGAAAATTTGAATATTACACAATTTTTTATATTTAATTACGAAAACATTGTCACGTTCTTTCGGTCTATTTTGTGGAAAAATATTCTTTCCGATTTTCAATGGGAGAATAAAAGTGGGGGTGAAATAATTGGAATGATTTTACACGCTGGAATGTGAGAAATAAAAAGTCGAAACAAATCGTGGGAACTGCAATGATTTTCGTATAGCGAACGCTCACCTTTATGAGCCTTTTGTAAATCGTCCAAATGGCAAAATATAAGCTCGAGTGAATGTATCCTCTGGTGAAGCCACTTTCTCTCGCGACTAAAACGGTGCAAATCGCACACTTTTCAGTTATGTATTCTCGTGAAATTATTGAAATCGTTTTATCCTCGACACTTGCTCGCTCTGCCAAAAGAAACTTTTGATAATACGTTCTGTTAATTGCCATTCTCGTTACAATTTCCTCACCTCAATTTTTATTCCCGATTTATTTCCATTTAATTTCGTACATTAATCAAAATGATTGGGGCCCATTCTTTCTTATGTTTGTAGGCATTGAATTTTTTGACGGGCAAAGCCAATAGACGATTTTTCAATTTGCATGATTTGTATAATTTTTTTTTATCTGATTCAATTTTTTATTTACATTCTTCGAAAGAGAAATTTTTTTTTTTAAATCCCACAGGGAAATGGACGAATTTTGAATATCCATGTTTGGTAATTTTTCTATGTTCTTTTTCATTTTTTCTTACTTTTCATTTCAATTGATATAATTTTTCAATACCACGTAATTATATTGTCTTCAAGTTTTGTCGAGGGGAGATAGAGAGGAGGTTAAATGAGATTAAAGTGAAGAACAAAATGAAAAGGTATTTTAATGAAGTTAATCTTGGCTGGTGTGGTCCTGGAGGATTTTCAATAGAAAGAGGGAGCAAACTGATGAGGAGCTAAGATTCCGAAGAAAAACGAGAGAATAGGAGCGAAATAAAAAGTGAAATAAAAAATATGAGAATAAGAGATAAAGAGAGAAAGAGCGAGAGAGAGAGAGAGAAAGAGGGGGGGAGAGGGAGTGGATGATGATGATGAAGAAAGGAAGCCAACAAGGCATAAAGGTGGAAATAAAAAGTGGTAAAAGAATCGAAGAAGGATGGACTACCGAAGAGTCTCGAAGGATGGAAACTATGGAAGCAAAAACAGAAACCAGTCTCACTGGCTCAAGGCTGCCGGTGGCCCTGACTCCAAGTAGTTGGAACAGAGTTCGCTATCAGAGAGATCCTCGAGACTCTTGGCTCGTTTCGCGGTTCATCCCCGAGAATTGTGCGTTTTGCACCGAGAAACCATCCACTTTTTCTTCCTTTTATTTCACCCATCCAACAATTTCAACTTTTTTGCAATTAGTCTATTTCATTCGATTCCTTCAAAGCTCACTTAATAGGAATCGGAAATATAAACGATGTCCTTCATCGTCAAGATTAGTCACAATGAATAGAAAAAAAAATCGATTTTTTTTCGAGTACCAATTAACTTGATACATTTTCGCGATTGAACTCAATGGGAGCGAGTGATGAACGAAAAAATTGCAGAAAAAATGAATCTTTAATGAGTGAATTTTCATTTTTACGGATTCGATATTAAAAAATACGATAAACTCAAAAAATTGACGAAAACGCGTAAAAATTGACTGTATAGAATTCGCTTTATATTCGCCCTTCGTTGGCCGAAGAAGGGAGAATCGTTTCACGCAAATTCAACGGGGTAACGCCTCTTGGACGCGGTTCTGGTCCCTAATATTCTCGTGATTATCTTCTCGGACAACCGTTCAATTCGTTCGTAAAAGCGTGACGCTCGTCCTCAGCAGCAGGAGCAGCAGCAACCCTCGAGGTCCGGCTTTCGTGCTCTCCCTCCACACGTGTATTTCGTCTCCTCTCAGTCTCCTCTACCTTTTCATTCATTTTTTTATGTGTCACGTGATTTTTTTTTTTTTTTTGCGGGCAGGACGTCGTGTCAAGTCAAATCTCGACCAAAATTTCTCGATCCATTCGTTTTGACGGTCGTTCATAAACGACCAATTGTATGGCCAAACGTTAGTTTGACTAATTTGTTGACGTGTTTTACGTGCTCGAAGCGAAATTGAAAAAAAAAAACTTCAACATTTCACTTTATCTTTTTTTTACTCTGGACATCATTTTTTTTCCATTTATAATTAATATTTAACAATAATTAATTATTAATAGATTCATTATTTATCATTTTTTGTTAATGTAATTGTTTATAATTTTTTTGAGCGTCGAATAGACAGACTGTGAATTTTATTGGGTGGTTTTCCAATATCGACGTAAGATGTACGAATGTCAATTTGTTGATGAATGAAAATTATATAATTTTTCAATTCCGGTTTCGTCATAGATCGAAGGAGAGTTTCCTGTATGAGGAGTGGGGATAGTAAGGGCGTGGGAGAGAGCGTGTAGGGCAGAGAGATCGTGTATAATGTACACTAGGATGTAAAACGTGGCGGTAATCAGATCGACCGGTGGCTTATCTATTCGCGAGGCCGAGGAGCGATGTGACGTGCTCTTGCGCACCCGCCAGGACTGCAGGGGTTTATATACAGGATGCGATAAAAGTTGTTCTTCAATGGCAAGGGCAGGGAGCTTACTAAATTCTGAGTAGAAACGTCCCCATGTATTTTGTTCTCCAGTGCTCAGTTGCTGAGATATTGACGTTCGACGCTGACAACCAATGGGGAGCGTCGATGAGAAGTAGCAAGAGTGGAGCGCGCCGTTCCAGGCATGGGATTGGCCGCCGCAGAAAACTATAAATATCTCGAGAAGGACGCTTCCAAGAAAAAAATGTCTAGGGACTATTAGTTCCGGAATGTTATCAACTATTTAAGGAGCAAATCGTCGGTGCAATTTTCGTGACACTATGTAGCGAAATAGCGCGGGAGATTCAACGATATTGCGATAATGGAAAGCGAGAAATTCTCTTTGCCACACGCAGACGATTCACCAGAAGGTACGAATTGTTCCTACACGTGTGTTCGTATGTATCCGCGATACTCCACCATTCTATGGGCATACAAGAGCCTACCTCCTCTGTATCTATAATAGCATAGTGCATGATGATAATGCTCGAGTACTCACCTCTCGCGTGCGCCGGACACGGTGTGCTCGAGAAAGATCGTCCTCGTGCGCAAGGGAGACTGGGCCCTCGGGCTCTGGGTGAAGATGCTCGGCCCTCAAGGAAGTCGCACATTTTCTTCCTCCTCCTTATAAAACACAAAATATTATCTCTCCAATGCTGCAATGCCTTTTGGAACAAATTTATTCTGAAATCCACTGAATACACAAACAATAAGTGTTATTGTTATTTAAACAATGCGGGGGAGTCATTTTTATCCTCAATTATATAATTCCTCCTCAATTAATGCCTGAACAGTTTAAGATTTTAAAAAACAATTACATCCGCAGGTTGTGCCTGAGAATTGTAAAGAAAAAAAAATGAAAACCGTTTACTTAACGGTTCGTAAATTAAGTCGAGAAAACGTTGGCATCTTTTTGTTGAGAATTTTTCGCAAGTGTCAAAAAACAACACGAAAATCTACTCCTGAGCGCGCATGATATATCTTCGTAATTATTTGTACCGGACAATTACTCGTAGTATGTACGCGGAGCTGGTGAAAATGTCGACTCGAAGAAATAGTACAGTAGGATGATGAATTAATTTTCGTAGAGGAAAAAAATGTGACATAAAAATGATGCTCATGGAGGGAAACTATGATTAGTCGTGTCTCAGTGACCGTGCGCTCATGTCTCTCGAGAAATATAAAAGAAACGGATATTACGGTGTAATATGTAGCCATAATGATCGAGAAAATCATCGCGGAGATTCGCGAGTTGTCTCTTGCTCTCTTTAGCGAGAGGCCACACACTTTCATGTGCAGGAATGCGAGCGAGAGTTTTGTACGCGCGAGCGTACGAAGAAAGAATGCGGCAATGAAAGAAAGAGGCAGAAAGGATGGAAAAGAGAGAAAAAGGTGCTACGAGATGAGAAAAACGTTTGGTATACTGCTCCGATTGTAGATGTACGAGAGAAATACTGTAACACAGAGTTATTATTTACTAAGAGAGAAGCAGGAGAGAGAGAGAGAGCGAGAATTGAAAAGCCAAGAGCACTCTCGTCAGCGGTCGTGCGACGCGTTGTAATCGCGGAATAATTGAATCCGCGACTCACGCACGCATCGGCGTGTGCGGTTTACCCTCGCCTCTCTCCTCAAATACCTGATATACACAATTCTATGGGGTCCCACATCTCAAATCCCGCAGAATCCCTTCCCCCTGTTTTTACGTGAGTTTTTAATGCCCTGGCATTTAAAATGATCCCAAATTTTATTTTTCGTCCCAAATCCAAGAGCCAAGCTGTCTCATTTTTTTTCTAACATCGCAATTCAAATTCCTCCAAAGTTCGCGGTCTAGTTGGTCGATTTCCCTCTCTCTCTCTCTCTCTCTCTCTCTCTCTCTCTCTGTCTCTCTCTTTTATACTCCAATGAGCTCCCCAGCAGCATCCGGTCCGGCACATTTAAATGCGAACCAGAAATCTTGTTGATACGTAACGAAATTCCATGATTTTTCATTTTGACGTCACCAGCTCCCCTTTTCTCTTGATTAATAATTGAAAAAATAAAAGTCGTTCAATTTAGCCCCGATTTGCATGGTTAAGGCTCTACTTTATGAAGTGCAGTTGAGATAACGAAGACTCCGCAGAGAAGATTAACCGTTCGAGGCGTAATCCCATCCGATAATGAGGCTTGATTGTCATAACGTATGATTCGGATTGAAATGCCTCATATATATTGAGGCGTGTGCAGTAAAAAAAAATGAGTGTGTTGTGGGACTATATAGCCTCAATAATATAGAGTACCGTCGCTCCCTTTTATTTATAAGCGCCTCCAGCTACCGGCATAAATGCGTCGAGGACTGCATTCATAAGACTTGCAGTTGAGAACGACGCACGATGGCGACTTAGTTGGACAAAGTCTGTATGTGTCGTTTTGTGTGTATGTGCCCCGTTTTGCTGAACTCTGACGAGCCGCCTCCAGCGCCATCAGAAATCTCAAAGCTCTTGCGCGCATGATACTTTGACTTGGCTTATTCGCTATAACTATATTTACATTTTATATGATCCACACGCACCGTTCTCTCACTTCTCAGCTATTGACGCTTTCTACGTATATATAGCTTTTTCATTATATTTTATTTTCTAAGCAAGACAGAGAGAAGGAAGAAGAAAGAGGGAGAGGAATAGGCAAAGTTAACTTTGCTCCTGGTTAGACGAGCAATATTATACCGACGCGAGTGTACAGGCGGCGCCACAAACCAAAATTGCACCTGGAGGAACTTTACGCAGTGAAAACCTCTGCAGAACAATTCTCAGTCAAGTTTTCTGTGACAAACGATAGCAGGAGATTTTTCATCGGATCACAGAAAAGGAATGATGTAGGCAGAATTTTTTTTTCCGAGCCAAGCAATTGATTCGGGTTCTCCAATCGTTGCACACGTTTTATCATATTTTAATATTAACTTTATAATTAAGAAGCCGGGCTTAATTATAAGCTTCGTGTCTCGGGGGAAAATTATTGGAAATTATTATTTTCTTTTTTTTTTTTTTCGTCTAATCGTCCGATCTATCAAAGGATTATCTCACGAAATGATTTTTGAGGCGCTCTGTAGAACTGTGAGATGTTCAGAGCAGGAGAATTCAAGCTCTACCGAGGCAAAGCCCTCGGGCGACTTCTCGACTCTCCCGACGTTCATTTCGCTACTTCACTTACTCGTTTAAGCTTCCACGCTTCTTTCTCGGCAGCGTTGATCCTCGCGGTGATTCTCAATGCACCCCGACCGAGATAAACAAGGGTGTGAATGAGACTTTCGCGGTAAATACGTTGTGTGAAAAGTGATAAACTCATTCAATCCAATTTGATGATGAATTGGCCGAGTTCATTATACACACGATCGAACGTATATGAGCCAGGACGATTAAAATTTTCACCAAGCACATAAATTTCAAAGTAATTTACGATCCGAATAGAGGGCACAAACCAATAAAAAGCGCGCATTGTCTTTGATCTCGATCCTTAAAGTTGAATGACGTCGTTTTTCTAAGCCTAAGACGAGACTTTGTCGGCGCGAAACGATCGCGATCGAAAAACCGCAACGAAATGAATTTGAGCACGCGCTCGTAAAAATGCCAGGAAATTGTTCCACGAAGCTTTATCGTTGTGTGAATTTGCGATTTGTCATCGATCCGCGATTGAGATTTCTCTCCTTCGAGTTTTACCATTCTTTTATCCAACCCACACCTTCGCGCCAACTGTATATAATGGGAATCCAATGTAAATAACACACACTCGCCTCGAATCGCGTTTATAATGTATAAAATATTCGAGGTCCGTGAACGGTTCGTTGCAACGTTATTAAAAATCGTTTCACCGCAATTCCACGAATTCGTGGTGGTCTCGCGCGCCTTTTTATAATCCATCCCGCGTTACACGCGATCAGGATGCCAAGAAAAAAAAAAAGGATTTTCGAGCAGCATGTTTCTCGCTCGAAATCGCAGAATAATTATCTCAAGACGGAGATCTGCCTATCAACTTCTCGTCCGTGTAGTCGCTCGTTTATAGAAAAATCTCTCGTTCGTAAAACACCCATAGTGAGCCAAAAATAAACTTAAACGAAAATCGTCATCATTCGTACAATTTAACGAGATCGAAAAATACTTTTTGGAAAAAAAAAAAAATACGATGCGAGAAAAATTTCAAGCAATTAAACCTCAAAACGGTAGAGAGATGAATTGATTTTATGCAATAATAATTTCAATTATAATAATAATGTAAAAATATGTGAAAAAGTATTCGGAAGATATTGGGCAAGGAGTTTGTCGAGCGGATTGGTGAGAGATCTTTTTCGATGTCGCCCAGCAGAAAATCCCTGGAGGCGATATCTTTGTATAGATCGAAAGTTCTCATAGACGAAACTTGCTGGACTGCTGATCCTTTCAAAAGGTGTACTCGTCCATAAAGAAATATTAATTGACACGAAAAATAAGAGCAGTAGCAAAGAAAAAAATGTTTGAGTCTTTCCGAACAAATTTCGGCGAAAGACGCACCATTTTTTTCTGTCTCGATATCTTTTTTTAAAAACCACTCCATTAAACATCACATTTCGATACACGAACCTCCGGTTTGTATTTTTGGCAGAGGACAATTTATAGGCTTGTCAAATAAATTAAATTTAATGATCCATTATCGTTCGTTCGCTAATTCATCATTTTTTCTAAATAATTTTTACGCCTGCACGATTTTTCCCATCGATTTGGATGAATAGGAAATATTTTGTTCGCGCTTATTTTCGAACAACGATTTTGATTGATGGAAAGATTGGAGTAAAGTGATAATCGATCGAGTAACGTTGGACGCGCGGAATCATTGTTCATTAATTATTTAGCCAAATTAATCAATATCCATAATTCCAGGGTACGTTATACGAAAATCAATTATTTTCAAGTTTTCGCATCGTTCGATAGCCATTAACTTGTCAGATCAATCAATCCCATCGATCCGTAACTCAACCCTCAGATTTTATCGTTAATTTTCATTTTTTCTCTCGCAACCTTTTTTTCGCGATTTAAAAGTCATTTGAGTCGGATTTTTCGCAGCCTCGTAATTACGTTATTATTTTATAACGAGCTTGGCAATGTATCGCAACATACGAGAGAGCAAAAAACTCAGTGCGAATTTTCTCTCGTTCCAAGATCCTTAATTCCCATTTTTCTCTCATTCTCTGCGTCTCTGACCTGCGGATGCTGATGCGGAGGAGCATCAAGATGGAGAAAGTCAAATGGAGCTCTTTCGTTTAATGCAAAAGTCGTCGCGGGTCATGGATACGTTTAAGGACGCGAAAGCGAAACACTGAGAAAGAGAGAGCGAGAGATCGCTGAAAAGAGCAGAGAGGAGTTAAAAAATGGCGCAACAAAACATCGAAAGACATGAAAGAGGGCAAGCGATGTTGAAGAGCCGTAAAAACAGCAAGAGCGCCGTAAAATCTCGTGTACTTGGCGAAAGATGCAAAGAAAACTGTTGCGCATAATTTTAATATATACAGAACAAGCGAGTTGGATGCTGCGAAGAAAACTCACCAGTAAACAGAGTTTTTCTCTCGCACTCATTCTCTCTGCTGATATCTTTTTACTCGTCATCCATTTATTCCCGAGAATTATAAACTTTTGTTACTTTTGCCTCATTAATTTCGCTTCTGCGAGTGCCAGTAGTCAAACGACCCTAAATCGAGACCCTTTTCTATTTCGGATGTAACAGTCGCACGAGCTTTTGTTGCGCATAGTTGGTAAAAATTTATATGCAATCTCGTACTGTATACGAAGCGAGAGAGAGAGAGAGAGAGAGAAAAAAAGGGCATCTCACGCCCTGCTCGTTCTCATGCCGAGCAGCGTTATCGTTGAACGCACTCTTTTTCTTTTTCTTCCTGCTGTTCCTTCCTCTCTGCTGCGGTCTCGTTCTCTCCCTTTTTTCTTCTCTCTCCCTCTCTCCCTCTGTCTTTTGTTTAGTCCTTTTTTGCTTTTCGACGTTTATACTTGGCCTCGTAACTAAGTACCGGCTTTGCAAATTGAATCCAGTTATTTTAATTTGTTCAGTGGCTGTTTCGTTATTTTTGTCCCTCTTTTCTCTTAAAGCGAATTAATATAATGCCCACTTATCGTTTAGTGCACACCGAGGAAAATACAGGAGAGAGGATGATTAAAAAAGCATGAAAATTTGTGAATAATAATTGTATCGGTTGTTTGTATATTTCTCATGGTAAATTTATGAGATGAAAATGGCATTTGGGGGCTTGAAATCAGCCGCACCGAACATATCGGTGAACCAGAACAAAATGAAGAGAAAAAATATGCTCGCCCTCTCGCGGATAATATCTGTACGTACACGAGGAATGGCGCGGCGAAATGTTCTCAGCCCATCGAGAAGACTATTAATACCAAGCATGAAACATATACAAGCTTCACTCGCAAACCCTTCCGCACAGGAGAAAGCGAGAGAGGCAGGACGCGAAGGAGAGACTTGCTCATCCTCGAACACCGTGCAGATTAGCTCGGAGAACTCTTTCTCTCTCTCTCTCTCTCTCTCCCTCTCTCTCTTTCGATAAGACCCCGTCGGGCTCGGCCGATGCAAGGCTGGACCCACCAGGGGGTTCATCTTTTCACGTTCCTATGTCGTGCCATGTTCCTATGTCCGAGAAAAAAAAATGCCAAACTTGAAAAAAACGATCAACTAATGTAATTTACGGTCAGAAGTAAATGAACAATATGGAACTTCTGTCCGGGAGTGTTTAATTAGTGCGAAGAAGAGTTTTCATTAAAAAATTAAATATTTATATGGAAAATATTTTTTCTGTATTTAATTTCGTTGTTTCTGTTTTTATTTTCGTGGAAATTTAATTGTCACAGTCGCCCAGCTACGATTACGATTCTTTTGCGACGAGAAGAAAACAGGCCGAAGTTGTGAATGCAAGTCTCTTGAATCAAACGGACAAATACTACGAAGAGCGACGAAGGCAAAGGGAGAAACTGCACCGGGGGTCCAGAGCTACGCGAGGACATTGCGAAGGAACTATAACAACCGCGGAAACGAGAGTGAGAGAGAAGGAAATAACGTGTATGAGATTTTTCTTGTGATCGAGAAACATCAACCCATAAACCCCCCATATGTATAGCAATACGAAGATCAAACAGGGGAGGATCGATGTATACGCTGCGAGCTGTATATACACGCTCAACGAGTGCATTCCATCGATCGATCCGGCGTTCCAGACAGAAAAACATGGAGACACTTCCGTTGCTCCCTCTCGTTCTCGTCTTCGTTGTCGTCGTCGATCCCGCGATCGACTTTCGTGGCATCCCGTACGCGGCGAAATTAGCGATTTGCCCAGTTCAATGTTTCTCCTCCCCGTTCTCTCCCTCTTTGTCTTTATATCCCTGTGAGTGTCGTCGATCGAGAAACCGCGACAGCAGGTATTTATTTATCGGCATCTATCAACGGAAACCTGCTAGTCCATTCATCTTCTTCGATCCCCTCGCAACACGATCGACATATATCCCGGTCATTTACGTTCCAAGAAAATCATCACAATACATGCTCGCTCCGCAGCTTCTCATTATTTACGCAGCCTAATTACATTTTCCTAGATTTTATCTGAGCTACTCGCATTTCCATGCCTGGGAGATCCGTATCCGATTTTTTCGACATGGCGTCGCATTTCCCGGGCCCAAATGTCAAGCTCGTCTGTCAAGTTCGTGGGAACAATTAGCAACCAAATAAAAAACGATGAACAAGGCCAGACAATAAGTTTTTGAAAAAAAATTAAAAAATCTTCCCATCAATTATTTCCATTTTTTTGCCTTGAATATTTTATTTGGATTCGAGAATCGATTCGCGTCGTTAATTCGCACACTTATTCTCACTAATTACTACAAACTGCTCGGATAGCGCCAGTCCCGATCTTTTTGGCCATGAAATCGTTGCCAATTCGGTGAATTTCATATCGCGAGATGAAGAACGCGAGAGGGGTTCATATTTTACCAGGATTTATATTGCACAAGAGTGAAACGACGATGTGTTCTCCTGGTGGCTCGTCTCAAAGTTGCACCGAGGAGAATGCGCGCGGTACGACAACGACAGACATATATGACGACGTGACCAGGGTTCATATGAATCTATGTATATATATATATATATATATATATACATAAACGTGTATATTCTTCCTCGACTCATTGGGCGCGCATATGATGCACGCAAACACAAAAGAGCCCAGCAAGCACCAAGTGCAATTATACATCGTGGTCGTTATTGTAATTGCCGCTAAGGTTTTTCTCTCTGTCGCTGAGGAATATGTCTTATGCCTGATCACGTACGTGTCAGACTATCTTTTTCGTGGTGGTCGCAGAAAAATCTTAACATTTTTATTTGTATTTATATTTTGATTTAACGAAAATTATTGTGGTTTTCTCAAATTTTATCATCGTCGGAGTTCATTGTTTGAGCCTTTTATTTTTCATGGGAAAATTATTTTTTCGATTTTGACGCGAAAAAAAAAGAAGTTTTTTGCCGTAAAGAAGAATTTTTCAAAATTATCAATACGAAGAATCGATCGATGAATGAAAAATTGTCATTCTGTTGGTGGTTTTTATAGTGCATTATTTGAATTTATTGACCGGCGGTCGGAAAAATAATCAGGGAATAGGGAAATATGTCAGATTTATGCAAATTGGAGAGTTTTCTTCATTCATTCGTGTGGACCGAGGAATCGTACGCAGAGAGAAAAAGTAAGAGAGAGAGAGAGAGAGAGAGGAGAAAAGGGACTCGAGACAAAACGAGGAAGATCGCGCGCGGTCATTCGCGTTGTTATATTACGAATGCCCGTCACGTGGCGGCGTTTTGCCTGAGTACCGGGGGCCCCGGCGTGTAAGACCCGAGGGATTCTTCAATGGAGGTCCACGAGGCCTCATCTCGCTCTCTCTCCCTCTCACTCGGACGACGTCGGACGACGTCTCTTCGTGAGGTAAGAGACCGCGGCGCACGGGGTCGTGCGCCCGCGGAACCGCGCTTCGTAACATTGTCGTCGCTATATCTCCGCTAAACTTTTCATGCACAGCTCTAACTTCGTGCCCTACCTCGAGATTCGCGCTCCATCTCCGTGGAGTAAGGAAACCACGAGAATCCCAGGCCTGAATCCAAAGGGAAACGCGAATGGCCGGGAAATCGCTGTCCATGTGTTCCACAAACTGCACAGCTCGAACAATAATAGAATTCAAGAATTTTTGAGTTATCAAGATTTTCAACAATCATTCTCGACTTGCCAAATATTTTCCACCATTTTTTTTCCAAACAATATTTATTTCTAGGCCCCGGTCAAGATTTCTAGAAAAAAATGGTGCAAAAATTTGGTTTCGTGAATACGACGATCGATTTTTGTTGTCTCTCATTTTGAAATCCGTTGAATAAGGGTTGATGAGTTATTACTTGGAAATTAACTGCTCAACCGGGACGGTGGAACGAGATGCGAGAAACGGAGAGGCCTAACAAGGAGAGAAGGAGAGGGGGGCAGGGAGATTGGGGCGAGGGCAGCAGGCCGGAGATATTGAGAATCCGATTGGGTTTGCAAGAAAAATTCCTGCAACTTAATGGGATTCTTTGATTGGTAAGCACTTATTGATGCCGCGAGTACTCGAGACTTCTCGATCTCGTTTTTTATAGTATTTATATACGTTATTATATAGAGCGGATTGGTAAACAACTCGCGTCGAATACGCGTTTCGTTTGCTGGGAAGAAAATCGAGAGAGGAGAATTTAATATCAAGATTTTTGTACCGGTTGATCGCACAGTTCTGAGATATTCGTGTGGCCCAAGCAATTCGATGGGTGACGAAAAATCATTTATCTCGTGTCTCACATGGTCCCGGAAACCGCACGAAAAATTCCTTTTCCTTTGCACGAACCAAAATCCAGAAATTCCTCCTCCCCCCTCCACAAATCCTTCGAGAAAAAAAAAACATTTAATTTTTACTGTCTGAGAATTTTCACCGATGTAGACGATCAAAAAGATCGAGACTCAATTTCTCTAGAATCCACGCGATAACGACCTTTCTTTGCCCATTCCCATGGGACCACCGCTAACGAACTTATTACTTGTCCGGAGGATCAGCTGTTAAACAACCCTGGAGCCGAGTAATTGATCGGTTCAAGAAGTAACGCGCCCAAAAACGATAAGAGGGGCTTGAAAAATATTGTTCATGTCCTTAGAGGATTGATAAATATGCGTACGAATTCCCATCGAGAAAAGACGAACAGTTTCCTATTTATTTGATCCTGACGCCTTGATGCCAATTTTGGAGCGAAAAGTCATAAGTTTGCTCAGCCGCGACTATAAGCTCAAGAAAAATCGTGTAATCCTGACTGTTCGAAGAAGTTTGTTAATTTAGGATCGTTAAAGGTATTCAATTATTGACACTTTCGTCTTGAAGAAAAAAATGGGCTCGTAAAAACGTGGGGGCGAATATTCGACTTGGAATTAATTGAAAAAAAAAAAAAAAAAATACAGTGAATATTCGATTGAATTTCTCTGTCCACGGAAAAAAAAATGTTAAGAAGCGAAGGTAAGATCGCAGCCCCTTTAAATCAAATTAATGAGACCCCCATCGTGCGGTTTCCAGAATTGCCAAAAATAAATGGCTCTTAATTGAAACGAATCAATTATTTTATTCATCGTTTCGATTTATTTGGCACACGCGTGAATGAAAAAAAAAAAACGTGACGCGAAATAAAAGTGGAAAAAGAAGTAAAGCAACGCGGTAGTGGATATAATTCTCGACACTTTAGGGAGCCAGCACTTACTCATCGTCATCACCGCTGTTAGCTTGTGTGGGATTCTCGTGAGAAGTCCTAGAAAAGTCGTGGGTGCTCCCTGCTGAGAGCCATTATTTTCTCAGCTCACTTATATATTCACCGCGAAGGTTAAACGGATTTCGATAAGTCTCACGGGAAATAGGCGAGACGGAGAGAGAAAGAAAAGCAGGAATAGATTCAGCAGTGGCGAGACGAGAGAGCGAAAGAGAGGGAAGATCTGTCTCTCACCAAGGATCAAGTGAACTTTTTGTCGTGTATATAGAACGGAATAAAAGATGAGAATGTGATAGAGGAAGACAGAACATCAGATCAGAGGCGCCTTCTCCCTCTTGCTTGGGTCGTACGGTCGAGAAGACAGACCCACGCGGAGTGAACGACAGGTAGGAGACACCTGTTGACTCTTGGGACACACCGAAAATGGTTTCTCGATGAGGGTCCGTTCCTCTCTGTCCTATATACATTACGAGTGTACAGACTATCCTAAAAGTTTCTAAAACGCATCGAAGAAATCACATTTCCTGAATTTTTCGTTCGAACAATAATTGGCCGTGTTGCCTGCGGCTTTTACGCGACCGCATAATCGCTCGATGCCGTTTCTAAACCTCATCGAAGCTGGAAGATTTTTCTCCAGGCTCCTCCTGCATCTGTGTGGAGAGCTTCACCGCAAAACGTCACTCCTTCTGCTTAGATATGGTCAGTACGATTTTTAAAACAATCTGTACCACGCTGACTTTCTCTGGGAGGGAGGGGCAAGGGGGTAGGAAGACGAAAAGGAGAAACGTTTGATGTTGAATTCTGACAAACACGCATACACACAAATCGAGTTCACAATTTCTCCGCGTCCGTTGAAAAGCGCTCGCTTGTGCGCTCTCGCTCCCAATATATCAGAGAGCCAGCATCTCCGTTCGGTTGACATCTTGATGGCAGAGAGAAGCAGAGAGCAAAGATTCGAGGGGGGCAAAACTCCTGGGAGAGACGCTCGTGCCCGCGAGAACGGGTACCGAAAACGGTCTCGCTACTCGTCGCACTCGTAACACAGGGCCAAATGAGGAGAGAGCAGAGAGAGAGAGGATTTTAACTAACGATCCCGCGCCCGCGCAAGCTCGTCTCCTGTATAAATACGATCTGACCCTCCTGATATCCTCCCTCATCCTCACAAACACACTCTCACGTCCTCTGTCCTACGCTATAAAGCCCACGGTGAATAGGAGAGAGACCAATATACGCAAAATCTCTGAATTCCACGTTTCCCTCGATATCCGTCGATTTCTCGGAAAATTTACCGGCGAATGAAAAGCGCTGGGACGCGTCGATGAAGAGAGAATACGAAAAAAATGTTCTCGATTTTGAAAAAACGTCCTGGGAGCATTCAATTGACTCGCAAATTAATCTGCTCCGCGAGGTCATTGGACCAGAAATTCATTTTCAATGACTCCGCGGTAAAAATCTCATGAGGCAAAAATTGAGCTGAGTCACATTTCGTACATTTGAAAAAGATGGCGGTCGCGGTGAGAGACGAGGTACGAAAATGAGAATGCCGAGGAGCCGTACGCGGAGGAGATGAGCAAAGAAAGGAAAACGAGGAGAGAAAGGTGCGAAAGGTTCGAGCAAAAGCAGAGGTTAGCTGTTCTCGTGGAGAGTCTCGAATTTGCCTGTCGATTAGATAAGAGTCTTCGTCCTTTTCCTGCTGCTTCGATCCTGCCCGAGGATTATTCGGTATAATTGCTGTAGCTCAACACTCTCAACGACTTATAAATCGGTATACAAACGCGAACAGCAGAGAGAAAGACGCTCGGAGGCTGTTTTTATTTTTTTTTCCCCTTCGTACACGTTCCTGCTGCCTTTTTTCCAGAGAGCTCTCCGTCTTATCGCAGCTTCCTGCTCCTCTTCTCTCTTCGATTCCCTCCTGCTTCTGCTTTTTTAATATCCCTCCGTCTTTTTTTTCTTCCCCCTGCGAAAATATTTTTATTTTTTCTTCAACATTAATTAACTCGAGCGCGGCTCTTATCGCGGGAGCGGGCCTCACTGACCCGGCGTTAAACCAACTTGAACCGCACACAGCACACAAACCCGCACGACCACATGCCGAAGAAAACAAACGGCCCAAAAAATAAATAAATAATAAAATAAAAATTTAAAAAATTTAAAAAAAAAAATTAAAAAAAAAGCCGGATAATCATTTAATTTTTCCATAACAACGTGGCCGATGATTCATGACCGTGCGGCATCATCTCCAACGCGTCACGAGAGCACAAGCAAAAGTTGCTGCGTCCACTCTGGCCAGGAAAACTTGTAGAACGAAGCAGATACGAGAATCTTCGGGGCATACATTCGGCAGCTGAGAACAGCGTTCGCTACCGCAGAGTTGTTCACCAATCCGGAAAATCCGTTGTGGAGATCAAGATCTCGCGAGCGACCATTTTGCTCTTGATGCTTCTTTAGCAACGATTCCGCAAGCTTGCATAACTATCGGTTCACAGGGGAAACGTGCGCCTCGGTATGAATACGAAATGGCGTCTTTAGCCAAGTGTTTCCAGAGCTCTGGCTTTACTTACGCCTTTGTTAGTGTCAATCTCCGATTTATACGGGTATAGAGTCGTTGGTCAACGAGGATAATGCGCGATCGAGCGTGACGCGATGACTTACGTTGTTTAGGCTTATCGACCGAGACCATCTCGACCATATCTTTCTCTCCTTTTCATCCACTCCCCACATCTACATCTACGCTATATAGATTTTCATCCACACACTCGAATGTTTATTCGAATGAATATTAGCCCACACTTTCTCCATTTCTTCAACTGGATGTTCGATGTCATACGAGAATTTCGAGCCTTGACAGCCATAACCAGAGATTTCGATGCTTCGCGCGATGATAATAATGCTAGGGACGAAAATAACCGTGAATAATTATATGAGGCAACGAGGAATTTCAATTGTTTCAAAAGTACCGCAAGTTTCTTGTATTTTCTCTTTTTTTATTTCGAAAGACCAGTCTCGAAAAATATCCAAACAAAAATTTCGATGCGAGAACTCGAGAGGTCACGAATATTAAAAAGAAAAAAGAAAAAAAACCTCAGTGACAAAGAGAGCGAGAAGAAAGCGAGAAGATGAGAAAATGAAGAAGAGATTTGTTGCGGGGATGAGATCGGAGCTCCGGAGCGTGTGTATAGCAGGGCAAGAAAGATGCGAAGAGAAAATAAGCAAGATATGGAGTTTGCATATAAAAAGGAGCGCGAGAGGGAAGAAAGGAGCAGAGAGAAAAGATGCGAAAAGGATGCTGGGGAAGACAGCAGCACAGGTGGATTCTGCTATCTCGTGTGTGCTCTGAGAAGTCTGACGTGAGAAAAGGAAAAAGGAGATGAGAAGAAGGAGAAGAGCAGAGAGCGAAGAGGGAAAGGCACACGTAAACACCATCGCGTGTACTTTCGGCATTTACGTACCACGTAACTGTCGTTTCTTCCGTAGCAAACCCCATCGATGCCGAATCTTATTTTTTTCCATCATTTACCCTTCGTTTTCTCTCTCATGAAAATCCGATTGGCTCGATCTCTTTTCCTTCAGTGTGTCGTCGTTTCGCCAAGCACACTGCGACATAGAACAACGCAGCAGCGAAAAAAAAAATTGAAAAACGAAAAAGAGACTGAGAATCAGAAAAAATGAGGAGGAACGAATGAACGCGGGAAAAGGAAACGCGAAAGAGAAAGAAGCCCAAAGTGTCTTCTTCTCGCCCAGATCCTGATAATAAACGCAACCGTGCACACTTCCTTTCTGTCAGTGTTTGAAACGGAAGGATGCTGGACAGGAATCCAGTGTAAATCGGGCTGGGGCATAGTCGAGCATAAAAGAGCAAGTGTGAAAAGAAGCTCAACGAGAAAATCCAATTTTTCTTAAGGTTGTTACGATAATTAAAAAAAAAACAAAAAAAATCCATTTGGATGAATTTCAACGTCGAAAGCTCGTGATCGATTGAACAATGTGTTGTTTTTTTTTCTTCGGTTTCTACAGGAATAATTATGCCATCAAAATGAATAAAGATGATTAAAGTCCTTTTTGTTTTTGATGGTTGATCGACGGTGTAGCTATAACGCGTATGTACCAGAGTAGCGATGAAAAAAGAGGGGGAGGGGAAAGCGAAGCGCAGAGATTTAGCTCGCGGTGATTTCCTCCATCTGTGTTTATAAAGGGGAAGGTATATATTGGTATGCGCGAGGGTGTGGTTTGGCTGGATGTCGGTAATGCCTGGGGGGGGGGGGGGGGGGGGGGGGGGAGGCCCGGGGGGGGGAGGGGGAGGGAAGAAAAGAAAAAAAGAAAAAAAAAAAAAAGAAAA